>VXBX01004892.1:240072-336736 GCA_013400415.1 Scytalopus superciliaris | reverse complement strand
CCGGGGAGGGCCCGCTCCCCTCGCACGGCTCCCCTGCAGCCCCGGTGGGGCGCGGGGGTCCCAGTGCCCTCCCGGCGATTTTGGGGGTGCCGGGGCTGGCCGAGCACAAGCTGGGGCTGTTCGGTCAAATGCCCCAGGGTGGGTGGCCACACGCTGCGAAACGGGTGCCGAAAGTTAAAGGCAGGTGTGGACTGAATGTCGGGGCTCTGAAGGATGGGAGGGTCACAGCAGCAAGCTGGTGTTTCTACACCCTGCACCACCAGAATCACAGAATAATGGCCTAGGTTGGACGGGACCTTAAAGGTCATCTCGTTCCAACACCCTGCTATGGGCAGGGACACCTTCCACCAGACCAGGCTGTTCAAAGCTCCGTGGAGCCTGGTGTAAAACACTTTGAGGGACAGAGCATCCAGAACTTCTCTGGGCAACCTGTTCCAGTGCCTCACCACCCTCACAGGGAAGAATTTCTTCCTAATATCCAATTAAATCTACCCTCCTTCAGCTTAAGGCCAGTCACCCTTGTCCCATCACTATCTGCCCTTGCAAAAACTTTCTCCAACTGTCTTGTAACCCCTGTTTAGGTACTGGAAGGCTGCTAGAAGGTCTCCCCAGAGCCTTGCCTTCTCCAGGCTGAAAGGCCCCAGCTCCCTCAGCCTGTCTTCATAGGAGAGGTGCTCTGGCCCTCTGAGCATCTTGATGGCCTCCTCTGGACACGCTCCAACAGGTTCATGCCTTTCTTGTGTTGGGGGCCCCCGATCTGGACACAGAAAAGATTTCATGAAGTTATAAAGTGTAATTAAATAGTTTAGTGCAAGTTAAGAGTTCAGCCTTACTCCATACATTTCAGCCTCGAGCCCATTTTGCAAAGCAGCGCTTCTGCCCCTAGGTTTGGTGTACATCTGTGGTAGAGACAGCGGGCATCATCATATCCACTTCTACAAAAGAAAACAACTGTTGCAGTCAGCTCAGTACAAAAGGCCTGTGGGAAGGAAAGGTGACTTAACACAACAGATTGTCTGTATCAACCCTGCTTTGATTTGCAGATGAGTCGCTTAAGAGAGAAGTATGTTTAAAACAGATAATTTGCTGTGACTGGTTCAGGAGGCATCCAGGACTGGAACAGCATTAATGTCATCTGGATACACTACTTTCACTTACCACTTAATCACTTGATTAACAATTCAGGCAAAAAGCCACACACACTTCATGCAAATATCTAGCTATCCATTAGGCATAATAAGTGAAATGAAATTACTATGAGGATATTTCTAAATCAGCTAATAATTGTTGTGTTTTTACAAGCCAGTAACATTGGTTAGCTGATGAGGGGTAGACATCAATGCCTATTTGTTGCATGCAGTTAGTATATGCCCTGGAGAAAAACTTTATTCATCCATAGTGCCATCAGTTATAAGCAGGAATGAGCCCAAGCCATTAGCACAATCCTTTCCTTACATTTGCTCTCTGGTTCACAGCACCTATTGTGTCTACAGAATTTAGGTCCGAATGTCACACATTATTCCCGTTTTACAGAAGCGCTGCTCACACAATGTATGGATTAGGAGATGAACAGTTTTGAATAATTTGTAAGAACATAATAAAAGATTATTTCAAAAGAAGAAGAAATAAACACATCAAACCCTTTTTTAATATGCCTGCAAATCTGTGGCATTTGCAAACAGAGCAATGACCCAACTAAATCTCCATTTGGAGCCCAACTATACATAAATGTCAATATTTTGTAGGCACAGCAGAAGAAAGAGCATTTTGGCAAGCACAAGTGTACTTGCCTTTGTACCTCTATGCTTGTGTTAAAGACAGAAAGAAAAGCCAGATTCTACCTCATGAACAGTAATGGGTGCTGGGTTGTGCAGTGCAAGGTAGTCAGAATTCAACATGTTTCACATCACAAGGGGAAAAAATTTAAATGAACTCTAGTCTGTTTAAAATCAGCTTTATCAGATCTAGAAACACAAATACCGCAGGCTTTAAGTAATAACGCTAAAGCAACAGGGAAACTGAAGTTTACTGGGGATTTTTTTGTTGTTGTTTTTGAGGTGGTTTTTTTTTTTTTTAATGGGTTTCTTTCGGGATTTATTTGTAGTTCTTTGTGTATAACATTACTGCAGTCTTTTTCCAGTTGTGACGGTTCTTTTTGAAGATAGTTACATCATTCTGTGTCGTCCCCCCCCCCCAACTTAAATCTAGACCTACATACACTACCTTTGTTTTCTTTTTATCTGGGAATATATATGAACATATGGCCTTAAATTAATATTGCATTCAGCACAAAGGCCTTATAGACACACACAAAGTCTAAGTTATGGCAGACACAGGAATGAGTTTTGCTCTGCTTTATATTTGACAATTGAATTCTTTCACAGTCATGCTCCATGGTGCCAGTGCAGGACACAGCAGGCTGCTGTTGAGGATGGCCCTGCTGCAGCTGGCATATAGAAATGCAGAGCAGACCAGGAGAGCTCTCACCATGCTCCCTGTCAGCGCCTTGTTCGTATAGATGAGCCAAATACATCAACATAATTTGCCAGGCAATAAAAGAAAGCTAAATTCCATCCCCTCCCATACTTCAAATAATTCTTATTCACCCTCATATCTGTCCATGCGCAGCTGGTTTTTATTTCTTCTATTACAAGACTCAGAATGGTCAGGAGCAAAGGTTTACTTTCTGAATGAGACAGAAGAGGCAGGGTACATAATATCCCAGCCACAGGCTAGGCTAGTAAGAAAGAGCAGCCAAGCTGGTTAAGGCTGGGCAGTAAGTCATTCACTTGTCTTACAGTGTTCTTGTAACATTTTTCTCCTAGGTGTACCTCTGCTCTAGCCTTTTGGCCATTTGGTCATTTAAAGAATGAAACCGGAACATTTACAAGCGCTTTATCAACTTGCTGCTACTGCTGTGGTGATTGCCTACATTAACAACTTTCGCTGACTTCAGGAAGAGGAGAACTAGATCAAAGTCTGTGCTTTTTATTTGCCTAAAGTACTCGCAGTCAGGCTTCTGCTGGCCTGCCAGCTCTGTGTGGTGAACTGCTGAGCGTGCCCACCCCGCCCTCAGTAATAGTTAACGGCACAGTAAAGGAGCCCGCTTAGAAAACAAGGCGTTTCCATACCGGTTACTTTGCGGATGTTTGATATCTATTTCTCGGCTGGGATTTTCCCCAGCGTGCCCCAAAATACCTGGAGACAAGAGCTCTGGCAGAACCTGACGCTCCTGAACATGTCCGTGAGGAAGACATGCCAGGCACCCACTCCCACGGTCAACGCTGGCATCCCAGGAGGCTGGAAAGCAGGAGCTGCCTCGAGCCCTGCCAGTCGTGGAGATAGTTTGACAGTTTCAAAGGAAAGAAAGTGGGGGTTAAAATTTTTGGTAAAATGAGAATATCATCCTGATATTTAATGCTCCTGGTAAAATGTCATTCCATCAGTAAGCTATTTATAAAAACTGGGACAAGCTTACTTCCATTTACAACTGGCCTTCTTGAGATAGTTTTAGGAAAAAGTATTAATATTACAGCCATTTTCTTAATAAGCTTTACTTGTGCCCTTAACTTGGGCCTGTCATTTTATATAGCTGTGTTCCATGAGTATTTCAGCACACACATTGGTGGCATGCAGGGCCATCAGGTCCCTTTTAGGAGATCATTAAAAACAATAGAAAAACCCCACAATTGGTTCACAAATACCAGGCAAAGAGATTTAGGTGAAATTCAGCAAGTACCTTGCTGATCACGAAGTATTTGTCAGGTCTAGGTTCATGAGATATGGTTGTTGTGAAAACTGCAGGCATAGTATTTGTATGCTAACATGCCCAACCTATTGTGCTAACTGATGCCAAAATGTGTGGTCCATGCCAAACCCAGCAAGGACAGCTTTACAGTAGCAAAGTCTTAAAATATGTACAGAATTTCCAGTCTTCTAAGCCACATCTTGTTACTCAAGCAAGCAAGAAAGAAAACTGAGTATATCTTTCTGGAAAAAAGACTATTATACTAATATGAAAATCATGGTTGAAATTAGATATGCATTGTGCTAAAAAAGCAGATGTTTCAAAGCACGGAACCTATAGATTTGTTTCCTGTGTCCAGAGAAACCTGGTCAAATACACTAAAAGTCAGTGAGGTGTTCCTCCACCTTGAGGCAAATGGATTGGTCTTGATTCAAATAGTGGTTTACAAAATCCTTTTCCCAAACTTCCTATAGAATTGCAGAATTGTTTAGGTTCCAAAAGGCTTTTAAGATCACTGAGTCCAACCACTAACCCAGCACTGCCAAGTCCACCACTAACCCATGTCCCTAACCACCAACTGGGACTCTTTAGACCTCTGGTCTTTTGAAGAGGGGACAAGGAGTGGGGGGGGTGTGGGTGTGTGCTGTGTTTAGGAGAACCTCAGTAATTACTATGAGGGTATTTCTATCCTGCTCCTGGGCCAGAAAAGTCCTCCAGCTATTGACCAGCTGGCTGAGGAGCAAATGTGTCTGCAAAGTTTTCAACACGGATAAATGTTTGATATATTACTTCCAGTACCAGCAGGCAGGTTAATTCCTATGCAGTCCTGAGAAATTACATGTGCTATTACAAGAGAAGTCATCACCTCTGAGGCACACAGCATGGAAGGGAAAGGGCATGACAGTAGAAGGAAAACAGGTTCAAAGATGCCAGAAATTACCTTGTCCTCTGAAGAGAAGCAGCTGTCCATCTGTCCCCTGAAGAGGAGAGAACTATCAATCAGTTCAGAATCATTAAGCATGGGACAATAGTGCTGGCACTAACATAAGCCCAAATCTTGCTTATCCACTTGTCTCCTTTGAGCAGCACATTGTCTTGTTCTGCAAGGCGCTCCCACTGGTAGAAAGTAGCAAATGGAGATGACCTGATGGAGGTAAAGTTAGCGGAATTTCAAACATTGCAATTAAAGTTTTGATCACCATTTGATCTATGCAGTGACTCTTTCCCTTTGAGTCTGCAAGGAGCTGTTATAATTTGTATGTCATGCCTAAGGAAATTAGCTGGTGAATTCCTATGTAAGCATGTGTTGATCTCGGGGTTTGCAACCTCTTGTGTTAAAGATAGAGTTGAATGCCCTCTGACTTGTGTTAGAGTGCCATTATTTGTAAACTACAAAATGAATCTGTGCACTGCAAGACAGTGTGATTTACTTACCAGTACATGAATTAAGAAACTCATATAATGTTTTACTTATAGATCTTTCCTCATCACACATTGTTACATTGTAGGTATCAGTGGAGAGAAATTGCTGTGGAAATAATTCAGGGAGTTCAAAGAGTGAGATAGAATTTTATTTTTTTCAAATAGAAAATTGCTCACATCCACCTCATTTAGACACACTCAGTACATTCCAACACATCATATTATACCCCAAAATGACAGTGCCAAGAACTTAAAAATGAACAAATTATTATAAATTAGTGAGCCAATTCACAGAAAAGATTGAGCAGCAAGAAGACTCATAACCAAACCAGTGTTTAAATACATTTTTAATACAAGCCAACCATATTAAATTGACCTGCGAACAGTGCACATAGCTTCCCTTTTTTTACCTCCTTCTCTACTTTCACAAAGATCTGCTTTAAATGACTTAATGAAGAGTTTATGATTTTCTAAAACACTTGCACAGCTTATTTTTGGATCCAGTCTTGTGAGGTACTTAGTATCAGGCAGGGTAACAGTAGCCTGACAGGTTTTTCCACCCAAGAGCAGACACACAGTTTTGGGTGGAGCATGTATTACAACCACATGGCATCCAGAAAAAGTACTTTTTTAGCAAAGAACATGTTTTAAGTCCCTGAAGTGCTGATGGCCCTCAGCTTCTGTTGACTCTAATACTCTTAAGAATGTCAGTCCTTAGAGCTAAAGGGAAAATACCCTTTTGCATTTGGTTTTATAGCTGAACAGGTATCTGCTGTTAACTGAGATCTCAGGGCTTTTACGGAATTCAGAGCAACCTGCACCTGCCCAGCTGCAGAGTGTGCCCCTCCCCTGGGCAAGCAGGCTGGAAGTTGGGAGAGGAGAACTGTTTCCTCCTCAGGACCGGGGACACCACATTTCTCTGAGGCTGCCCTTCCTCATCCTCGTTGTACAGCAGCAACATTAAGGCAAATGGAATTTTTAGATTGTAAAACAGAGGTGAAAAAAACCCAATCTTTGGTTTCAGGAGGTTTCTGTTGAATTTTCCTCCTACGCAAAGCACTAAGAATTTTGCTTTTAAACTTTTTAAAAATACCTTGAAAATATTATGACTCTCTGTCTTTTCTATAGAAAACTGTGATAGATGTTCTAGGCTGTCTTGTTCTACAGGATTACAGGAGGTTTCTGGCAACAATGATAAAACCCAGACGTTTTCTCCACAAAACTGGAAATATCAGCAGATCTCAACAGAGAAAACTCAAATATTTATTGCTGCTCTGCCTCTCCTACTTTGTGTCAATCTTGAGTAATAGAGTTAGTTTTAAAAAATCAATCACTGCAACTCAGCTCAATAAAAATGTCGTCTGAAGATCAGGTATGCTTAGCCTGCGAATGACAGAAAAAAAAGATGGTAATTCTGGAGCACATTCAAAGACACTGTCATGTCTTTCCACTGTGATGGAAGACAAATGATACTTGTAAAGCCCTGCCTGCTATGTTTTAAGGGTATCCCTTCAGGTTATGGTAGCTGAGAACACTGTTTAAAATCCTCATTCATATTTTATTGCTAATTATTTACCAAATTGATAAAGCTGTCTACTCTACAATGCACAGCTCTTCCTATACACAGCTGTTAGAAATACACATTTTTCAACCAAAATCAGAGACAACATCCAAACTGTAAAATGTAACTAGACACTCCTCTTTAAGCAGTCTGATAAATAAATAAGAATACATAAACATTGCAGAACAATGGCATAGCCCTTGCACCAACAGAGGTATATTATTTATCTGTGGCTAATATTAAAAACTTGCTTTTACATTTACACTGGGTATTTCAAATTTCTTGGAGTACAGAAAAAAAACTCTGAAGATAATTCGTAAGTTACTCTGACAGGATCCAGTGTGTCTGTTACCCTACAAGTACTTATCATGAGGTTTTTCAGTTTACAGCTTTTGTGACGGGAATGTTTCTAGCTTTGGCAACCATAGGCAAATGCTGCAAATTAGCACCATTCATGAAATAATAAGAACATCGAATCTTCTCAGAACATGAGGTAAAATCACATTCAAAAATAAAGAGTCTTTCAGTTTCTCTCTCTCTTTTTTTTTTTTCTTTCCAGTTTGAATATCTAGTGCATCATACATACAGCTGGAAATATTACCAATGTTAAATGGCAGAATTATCTCAGATTTAAGAAAGTACTTAAATGAGGAGAATTTCTGCACATCTGTTTTGCCAATATCTACAAATGCATGTACAAAAAAAGATAGGAGATAGTTCCTTTGAGCAAAAAATATGCATATATTCTTAAGCAGCAAGCTAAATATAGTTTAAATATAGCCACAATATTTTCTATCAAATGTTGATAGTACAAACTCAACATTCTTGCAGTCCTTTTGAGGAATTATTCTCAGGGAGATCTTTAACTGCTATACCACTCATCGCACCCTACAGTACAACTTGTGATATATTTTATCAAGCAATTGTAAATTCTACCCTATAAATATCAGTTGGGTCTGGATTACTATTTTTAAATTATCTTTTGTTGTATTTTAAAGATCTTAATCTCTGGCATACAGAGCATGTAGGTACCTACATTTTGAGCACGTAACAGCTTTAAGGGTCGTCACCCCTTTGATAATCCCTTATAATTTTACAAAATATAGGGATTTACTAGTGCTTTAACTTCTTGTTCAAAAATACACAGTGCAATAAAACTTACAAATACCCGAAAAATTAATTTCTGATGTTGCATTTACAGTAGTTTTAGTCAGTGCTTATATGTAGTCATTAGTCAAATGACTCTTCCTCCACCAGAAATAAAAACTAATCTTATTTGTATATGAGATGCTTGTTTTCTGACTTTTGCATTGTTGACCATGGCTCGCTGTGCCAAAATACTAACAAAACCACATACAGATTCAAACAGATGGACAGCAATGCTGTCTCAAAAATATGAAATGATGTCATCATGTTCCTCAGAAACTCTACTCTCAGCATTAAAATAAAATTCCAAGAGAATAATAGAGCTCTGATTTCCCTTTCACAGACCCTGATGCCCATCAGACAGGCAAATTCAGTCCAGATCTGTATTCCAGTGATCCTTTAAGCTGACAGTGAAATGACTCACTCCAGTATGAGCAAAAGAACCGCTTAAAAGCTTTTGATAACAAAACAACATGTTTCCAAAATAAGCTGATTTTAAATCTGAATTCCTTCAGTTTTCAGAAGACTATATCTTCATGATTGGGAATATTGCTGAAATGTTGTTTATTTGCATGTGGCTGTTTAAATCCTGCTCAGCTGATAGTCTCTAGATAATATAAGGCTTTCAAAGTGCTGGTCTTCTGCTTTTTCTTTCACTCTCTGCTCCTCTAAGATACACACAAGTTTGTCTCTTTCTTCAACCACTTTCATCATCTCAGTAAAAATTTCATCCTCCTCATTCAGATCCATCTCATCTTTAAGGCTGTCTAAAAGATCACAAGAAAGTGATTAAAAATCCATATCACTGTTTGCATTTGAACTGTTAGAGTACAGCTTGAATTAACATTCCAGTCAATGACAAATGAAGTCAATAGCAGTTAATATTTTTCAAGTTATAGTTCAGGGAAATTTTCTCCTGCATTTGGGCTGTTTGAAATTGATCATTTAGGCTCCTAATGTCCAGAGTAGACCTTTTAACAAAATTTAGACTAGAATGGGTAGGAAAACCGCTACTTGTTTGTAAAAACAAGCTGGAGTTTAAATTTAGTTTATAAGGTTAAAAGAGCAAAATGAAATGTAGTACCCATAAGAAAACAGAAAGTATTTTTCAGAAAATGCATTGAAAACCGCCTTCACTTACAATCCACATGTCTAGAACACAACAGAATATTTTGGGGTATTCGGTGCTATGCAGCTCCTTGTCTCCCTTGATTCCTCCTCCCCATGTTCCCTTTTCAAACACCAAATGAAAGGACAAGCCCAAACCGTAATCCCAAATACCTAAAAGCAGTTCCAAAATGCTGTGGTAGCCAGCAATGCTACACAAAAGCAGGTAACCTCTTTTGTTTAGGTGGCTGAAGAAGTTACTTTCCATTGCTGCCCATCATCACGTGTTAGCTGGAGGTTGCTGTCTGGAGAGCACAATTAGTGTAATTACACATGCAGTGCTTCTGATCCAGTTCAGTCTAGAGCGGGGCAGGTCAGCTCAGCTGTCTTCTCTAGGAGTCAGATGAGAAGATCTACTCACAAGTCACATTTTGCTGGCCGAGCTGCACTCACAGAGAGCACAGGAGCCTCAGTCATCCTGATCCTTTTTGGAGCAAACAGGGATGCACACAGGCATAGTCTGTCACTGTGGGCTGGAGAACACTGTCCCCTTTGACTTACCATCAATGGCCATTTTCTCCCTCAGCTTTTGTTCCAACCTGCTTTGGTGGTCCTCCAATTCTAGCTCTTGGGCTCTAGGGACAGCAAAAAGTATGTTAAAGAATATTTCTTCAATAAAGACATATATGTTAGTGTTATTTCAACCAAGAGATTCTGTGTTCTGTTTAACCAGTATTTTCTCCTCCTGGGCAGTCAGGGCTAAAAGGTTTCCCCGTGCCAACATTGCCACAGCAGCTCCAGAAGTACAACCACTACCTTCTGCATTGTGTATCAGATTAAGCTCCCTCATACTGCAATGCTTAAGGCTTTGAACCATCTGTGCTTTGTTGGTGGCACCCACAGTGTAATTCTGGATAGGGCTGAACACTCCCACACACGCAGGGCCCTGCCAGGCCCTCTGCGCAGGAACAGGTCCTGAGGCAAAGGAATTAACACACCTGAGCACATCCAAACAACAACGTTTTGTGTCCTGCGGTGGTAAAAGCGACCTGCTTTTGCTTTTTTAGCTCTGCTTTGCAGCCAGTGTGAGCAGGAAGCGTTGCTACCACCACACCCAATGCCAGTCAAAGGGGCAAGGAAAGGTTTGGCCCCTGGCAGCATCGGCACAGCTGGGGAGAAACTGGGGTGCAGCCAGAGCTGGTGGCTGGGCTGCAGCTCCACACACGGTGTGGGAGGCTGAGTGATCGGGAGATGATAACTAGCAGTGAGCAGCCTGCACTGGTGTGAAATCCAGGGGTGAATAAGGACTGCTGCAGCTCCCATCACCTTCCCACGCTGCCCACAAATAGTGGAGAAAACAGCTGAGAGTCACCTCTGCCTATCTCTTGGGTGTGTTTCCAAGAAGGTGAGGTGAGGGAGCTACAGCAAATACCATTTCACAATACCAATCACAACACTGGCATCTGAGGTGGGTTTTATTTGTTTGGTGTATCTGCTTCTTTCATTGCTGTAGTGAATTCCTAGATCTTTTTTCCCATGTCCAATAAAAATTGAGATGAGTTTTTCAGACTGTTTTTCTTTCAAGGGCAAAGTGTTCCAGTGTTAGACCCACCTTATATAAAGGCAAAGCACCTATATGCTACATTGGTTCAGAGTATCATGTAGGGTTGAAATAATTGAACCACTGCAGGAAGGAAGGATGAGGAGGGCTCAACTACAAATATGTGCTCAAAACACATCATAGCTACCCTGGGAATGTTTATTCCACAACTGTCCCAAACTGCAGCATACAGCAAGGTGTTCAGGTGTATTGGGAGTACACTTTCCCCCTCTCCTGTCCCCATCTTTAATATTAATGCTTGTCCTTACTTACATAATCAGGAGCTCAGACTCATAACGCATTAATTTATTCTTCTCCAGGACCAGCTCAAACCATTCATGCAGCATCTGAGTTTCATCCTTTGTGCCTGAATCTGTATAAAATAGGAGACTTTAGTATGCATTACCAGCTTTCTTTCCAATGCTTCTGCCAATTAAGTTCCCTTTCAATAGTCCTGTGTAAGCCTATGTGAGCTCAAATGGAGATGGTTTTGCTGTATGCAACTTATATCAATAAGGACTGAGTACAAGAGGTACAACATTTTTGTCTACCTTTGGTTAAACGTTGTGGCTTATTGCAATTAAAGATGCACTAGATTTAAAAACACTTCTGGTTTAATTTTTTTCCTTTCAAATAACCATACAGACTTTCTTTTTAGTGGGTACTTTGTCTTTCTCTTAGTTCTGCCTTTGATAAGATAGTTTCTCTGTTGAAATTGGACTTCAGAGCTGAACTATATGTCTAAGTGGATATTCCATATCCCATTAACCCAATCAGACTTCAGGATGCACGTGCTGGCAAAGATCAGATTAGCCCCTGCTTCCAGTTGACAGCAGGCATACAACCAAATCCTCTACAAATTTCCATTCACTTGTTAACTGGCCTGTAAATCTGCATCTGCTTTGAATGACAAATCAGGCACTGGAATGGCCTGCCCAGAGAGGTGGTGGATTCACCGTCCCTGGAGGCTTTTAAGATGAGACTGGATATGTGGCACTGAGTGCCATGATCTAGTAATCACAGTGGTGTTGGATCCAGGGTTGGACTTGATAATCTCAGAGGTCTCTTCCAACCCAGCTGATTCTATGATTCTATGATCTATGATTCTTGAGTGGTTTTATAACACTTTGGGCCAGGGCAGCAGGACAGACACAAAACATGAGATGGTCATTCTCCCAAAGAGCTCAGAGCTCGACTCTGCATTACTGAAGAGGAGAATGGCTCTCTCTCACCAGGCAAGGGCCTTTACTACTAATACCATCTGCACAAAACCCTGGTAATGAAGAACGTTTTCAATGAAGAAGTGTTTTCAAATGGCAAGTGAGAGCACATATGTATTTCTTTTCCTTGCTGCCCTTTTTAACATCCTCATCACTTCACATTTTCCATTCATTTTCTTCACAAAGCTAAACCATCCCATTACCTTTAGATGCAGAATTACAGCAACAATGATGGTGCTGTCAACACACCTGCCACGTCTGCTTTGCACATCTACTGCCTGGTGCCCCAAAAGAGGGATCACTTGTAGGAAGAAAATACCTTACACTAGTCCAGGTTGAGGCAACAATTTAGGTGACCCACTGGCACCTTCAGAGCCACAAAACCAACAGCCAGCACCTGCTCCTGCCCCAGCACATAGTTGGAGGCAGGGACAGCCAGAACTGGGACAAAGCAAAAAGAGGTGCCATCAGCAGGCAAAGGAACACATCTCTCTCCTCCTCAGTCCTTACAGCACACTGCTAGATAACCAAGCCTAAACCCCCCATAAACCAGCCTGATTGTTTTCTACGGGTGGAAACTTATGTGATTTCTCCTTTAAGAGGACTGTACCTTTATTTCATATGACTGAGAGCACTGAAATTTAAACCCCAAGGTCTCAGGTTCATGCTTCAGAGACACCAATTACAAGAATATCATTAAACTAGGTTACCAAGGAGAGAGACAGCCAAAGTCCTGGACAGGTCAGCAGTGTTTCTGATGCCTTTCTGTCCTTATTTTGAAATGTGCTTTGTTCTTGGCCCCAGGAATTACTTTTTGTCTCTATAGCTTCAGCGATCCCTCACTTTAATGTCAAAGCCAGAGAACAGCAGTTTAAAGCCCATTTCCTTTGGGCAGTAACAATCTCACCCCATGCAGCCCTTTAGTGATCTTCCTGAGCAGGAGGGGAATTGCTGGGTGTTTGGGATTACCAGCCTTTTGCATGTCTTCACCAGCCACCATCATCCCAGGGAACCCAGGCCACCTCCTGCCAGTGTCAGAGGAATTACTGAGCCCCCATGCTAAGGACATGACTCAAGCTGGCTTGGGTGCAGTTCTGCAGTTTCCTATCAGGACTTGACCCCAATTGGATATTACCATGAAGCAGGAGGATAAAACAGAAGGAGAGGGCAGAGCAATCTTGCTTCAATTTCTGCCTGATTCCATTAAAACTTGGTAGTAATAGATGTTTTCCTGTGGGATCTTCCAGGTCAGCAAGTGGTGATTAAAAGTGCCTTCTCAGTGACTACTGGAGCAGTCCTTGCTGGAACATGTTGGTTTCTCACAGATCCAATGCAGAGATGCAGCATTAGCAATCAGAGCCTTATGTCTTTGTAGGCCACCATAAGAAGTTATCATCAAAGTTTGGTCTATCTTACTGTCAGGAAAAACATTGCAATTGCAGGTACACATAAGTCCTGCACAGACACAGAGGGTTACTATTCCCTTTTTGTTGTTTCCTTCTTTAGGCAAAAATATGCCTTTTAACTTTTCCACCTTACACTTTAAAATCTCTGTATCTCTAATAAAAGACTGTGTATTGTGGGCTGGTTGAGGTAAGTAAAGATAATGCACTTTGCAAAAAAACACTCATTTTAGCAAAATCCTCAGTGCAAGCTGAAATAAAAATAGCCCTTCGTTTTCCTCCTCCTCCAATCCCACAGAATGCCCCCTAAGTGTTCCCAGTGGCATTTTTTCCCTGAGCTTTTCAAATGTTTGTTACTAACAATGTTAATAGTTATTTAAGTGTGATGGAGTGCTTGATGCTTTCCAAGGGCAGAACAAGCCAATGAAGTATCCTGTGTAACACAGTGCAACAGATCCTAAAGGTTAGAGGGAAAACAATTTGTGAGTTCATTTTGTGAGCCACATTGGCTTTTCCTTACAGCATTGCTAAAGCAAACCTTTCCTCCTGGTTTACCCACGTCTCCTTTAACTGAGATCCATGTGAAAGTCAACCATTCTTCTAATGACATCATAGGTATTTTTATTTTCATCACTTTTGAGGAAATGACAGGCTGCAGAGGAGTATTTACTGAACACTCTTCTCAAAACCTGAACCTTCTGTTCTCCAGATTGATGCTATGCTGTCCCTCCACAGTCATCACTCAGTAAAGGGGGTTTGGCCAGTTTGCACCTTTTTAGGAACAGTTAAACCTCATATTCCTTATTCCTACAGGTTTTCCACTGATTTCTTTTTACTCTCTTGAAAATTGCAAGAAACCTTGGATATGCTCCTTATGAAATAAAAAACTAGCTACAACATGTGCAAATATTTGTTCACCTTCCAAAAACATGGAGAGATTTCTTAACATTCTCTCAGCGTAGATTTTCTTCTTTACCATCATTCTTGGTGATTTATTTAGTCAACTGATCCATTATGCTAATTTCAGTGGAAAACGTGTTTCAAGACTTTTATTTCTGTGTTTTCTTGTAGGCAGAAGATCTCCATAAGCCTCCACAAATGTCATTGGGAAACAAAGCAACGGTACATCCGTGATTTATTATTTGGTATTTTGAACCAGAATAAAGGGAATAACAAGCATGAAAAATTATTCATAGGACTGATATTATTTCTTCTTTTTATTTTTTTCCCCCCAAATGCATGAATTGTTGTCACTACAATTAGAAGATCATCAAAACCTCATTTTGCTCATCAGTCTTCATGGCAGTTGTTTTGCACCCACGCATGTTCTCTTCTAATTCAGTTGAGGAGCTAATGAATAACTCCCCCTAACAAAGGGGCCATTCATCCCAGGCTTACAGAATTATTAGAGGAGAGTTGCGTAAATGTCACTGAAGACTGGTGTTTGCAGGTCTGCCTCTAAATTTGGTTATTCACAACCTTTGCAGCTCAATATTATTGCTGAACTGTGATCGTTTTCTAATTACCTTAATAATACCTATTAAATCACTTCAATTGCATAAGCGCAGACCTGCTTAAATACAACTTAACCTAATAAACACTGGTCATTCATTAAACAATAATGCTCATTATTTTTCAGAAGGTTGAACAGAATATTAAACTCACCAATTCCTGCATCATTACACATGTTATTACGAGTAACAAAGCACTCACATTTTGTTTGGGAAACCTGTGGCTTCGTGCTTTTGCACCAGAAGAGTTACTGAGAGACAGTAACATCCTACATTTCAGTATCTGCCCTATTTGTAACTGGCCACCTACACACAAACAATCAACAGGGAGAAAAAAATAGTACTTTCACCTTAATGAGGGCAATCCAATTACTAAGGATGGTAAGAGAATGAGAAGCATCGATCTCTTGGCAGACAGCCTTCTTTAGGAAATGCGATTGTCAAAACAGCAAAAACAAGAGGTGGCTTTGGGCCGTTTATCCTGGTATTTGGTGTCTATCCCAAGAGCCAGAAGCTTTTTGTCCTTCTATATTTTTGAGGTTTCCAGAAAACAAGCACCTTTATACAACTCAGCAGAAAAAAGCTAATGCTCCAAATCCTCAAAGCCTTTTTAGCAGACTTTCTCATGGGCAGTAAGGTGGGTGCCATTTGATAAAAGGTTATGCTTTCATTTAAGAAAGAAGATGCTAACCTTTTAAATAACATTTGAAATAGTCTGACACTATCAATTCTAGGAAATTAGTAAATAAATATAAAAGGTTGGGCAAATGCTCTTTTGCTGAACTGATTAGTTCAGTGTTAGAATAGGGGAGATAGCTGCTATGAAACAAGGCATTAAAAAGGCCAGCATGTAGGGATTGGGCTGGGTTGCCTGGCTAAAACAACAACAAGATTAAATGCCAAAACATATCTAGGTTTTCTGTGTTGTGCAACTGTCTGTCATGAAGGAACAAGGTTCAGTTTTCTAAAACAGAAGTAAATAAAGACACGTTTGCACTCAGGTTGTCAGCTCACCAGAGTCCCTTCAGCACAGAACCACAGCCCCCTCTGAACTCCCTTACACACATGTGTAGTCCCATCCTCATTCTGAGCCTGGCAGGAGCCCCCAGGTGTCCTATCCCTCTCCAGGAGGTCTCCCCAGCTTCACCCCATGTGTGCTGGGGAGCAGTGGCAAGGCTGGGCAAGTGCCTGCTGCAGCCCTGGGTGCTTGGGACAGTCAGCTCAGCCAAGGGAAAACCTTACCTTTGGCTGGTGATGTCCCTGTCATCTTCTGTCCACTGAGAGTAAAGCTGCACTGTTCCTGTCTGTGTGCCTGCATGCTGTTGCTATAGCATGGCCACTGGCTCTAATCATATTAATGGCATTTCACACTCCAGGAGAAGTCATTAAGGACTCTGTTACTAGGCACAGGCTGCTGCTGGCTTGGTAACTGAGATACAGCTCCTGGAAACCTCACTGGTTCCCTCCTGAAGATGAAATTAAGCTCAGGATGGGACTTTAAAAAAAGCAGGGGATGGGAGAGTGGAGAGTGGGGGAAAAGGTACATTCAGGTTCAGAATAGCAAGGTAAATAATTCCAAATCTGTGATAACCAACAAAAAATTTACAGCATTCAATAAAGAGATGCTTGAGCTAACAGAGTTTGAGAAAAAGGTTAAACAATTACTTCTGTTCTAGTTATTGTTTCTTCTCAGATTTTGCACCAAGTTATTTCTATGATAATTGTTAAATCCCCCCTGCTTTGAAACAGGTTAAAAAGCCCACCACCAAACAAAAACCCAGTGCTTTATGTACCTGCTTCTCCTCTTAGTTCTCTCTCCAGTTCAACGCCAAAAATCTCCAGAGCTCTTTGCCTTTCCTCCAACTCTTCTAGTTGGCGCTGCACTGCCTGCAAAATTGTAATTATGTAAAAGCTAAAGACATAGCTTCAAAATTCAGAGACAAAAGATGGTCTCAGTGCTTAGAGAAAGAGCTTGAAAAGGTCTCGGAGGAGTCATGGCTCTTGCCAACTCATTGAGTGTATCAGGCGCCTAAGCAATTTAATAATTCCACTACGTATCTGTGACATTTTTATGTGGGTAAGTATCATAGGTACCAAAAGACCCCCATTTTTGCTGAGCTCTAGCTCTCCCCTTGTAAAACACAGATCATAACATTTCTGTGTTTCACAAGGTGTATAAAGTCAATACCTTACATATCCAGAGACATATATTCCATGATGTTACATGAATAAAGCTCATATAAATATTGAAGGTTTAGAGCTGGAAAGCTCTGCTAGCTATTTTGCTATTCATGAGTTTTTGTTGTTTGTTTTACTTGCATATTTCACAAGCTTTTGACCCAGAAAGAAACCAATCTAATAGCTAAGAAGTGATAATTCAGTGGCACTTCAGGAAGGACTTCTACATTCATTGTCCATCCCTTTTTAAATCAGATTTTTTGGAGGTGTTGTTGGGCTAATAGGCATGAAACACCTCAAGAGGTTGAAGTGTCAAAGACAGATTTTCAGCAGTTCCCAATTCAGGCTGTGTTAGTGCATTCCA
Source organism: Scytalopus superciliaris (assembly GCA_013400415.1). NCBI lineage: Eukaryota > Metazoa > Chordata > Aves > Passeriformes > Rhinocryptidae > Scytalopus > Scytalopus superciliaris. Next base: position 319,476 of record VXBX01004892.1, on the reverse strand, counting down.
AGCCAAGCCCTCAGCAACAGCCTAACAAACACAAAAGATGATTCAAAAAGTTTGAACTTGATTGTTTCCACAAAGCACTAAAGTAAGAGAAGGCATGTATACAACTAATTTTACCTTCAGATAAATTACAGTTCTCAGATAAAAACTAGAACATAGTTGCTCCCACTTTGTATTAAATAAGACACATCTGAGATCAAATTTTGCAGAAGCGCATTCACAAATCTTAAACTGGAAATAGTAACACATCAGTAGAGTCCAGAGCTTTCCCAGCATTTTCTGAAGTGCAAGGCCTGTGTAAAATGAAGCGACTTTCCATCATTAAGAAAGAAAATGGTTCACTTTCATTATTATGGCAGAGGGAGAACAAAAGCCGTTGCTGTATTTTTGTATCCTCTGCTGTACAGAGAGGTAATAGCTGAGTTTCTTACATTCTATGGGATTGGTGTTACTTCCTCTTTCTATCCTTTCTCTTTTCAGTGCATTCTTCTCTTGTTGCCAGTGACTATTCCCTCTTGTTCTTCATATACAATTACAAAATTATGATGACCTCCTGGGGCACATACGGATTTGCCCCATAGAGGGGGCCCTGCCACATACACCTTCCTGCTCCTGATGACTGGGGGAACTCCAGCACAGAAGGCAGTGAGCAGCAGTGAGGAGCAAGGGGAGGTGCAGAGCCCACTTTAGGTACTCCCATCCTCACTAGTCACTCTGGGGGACAAAAGGGGCATCTGTGAGCTACATTTTCACCTGTGCTTTGTGAAGCCTCTTCAGCTCCTCTTGTTTAATCAACTGCTTTGTCTCCTTCTCCAGCTTCCTTCTCCTTCTGAGAGCTCTTTTTGCCTACAAAAGAGATAGAGAGAAAAAAAAAGAAAAGGTAATCAAAGCATTACAGAGGGTTTTGCCTTTCACCAGACACCTGTTGCTGCTGCCAGGAGATCTGGGCAGCACATGCTGCAGGGTTGGTTAGGGAATTGCCTGCCATTGCTGTGTCTTACCCTTGACCCAAGCTAACCTGAAGTGCTCCAAGGCTGCAGTGTTCCCATTTTGGAGGAGACAGAATATACGAGCACCACAGACAAGACAATTAAATAATTAACCAGCCAGGAAGCCACTAAAATTGTTCCCACCGAGTTTTACCAGATGCAAATGGTGATACTGACAAAATAGCAGCCAGAACTGGCATGAAAAGGGGTGGTAGGAGGCAGCCAAAAGGAACACGCTGAGTGGGGAACGTGCACCCAAACTGAATCACTGCTAATGCCTGTGTGTGACAGCTGCTCATTCACTCCACTTCTGGCAGCTGTGCCCAAGTGCTGCCTCCTCCCTACCTTGTCCTGCCCTCCCTGGCACTGCCTGAACTGTCAGGGGTTGTTTCTATCCAGGTCACTCCCATGTCTTCCTTCTTTTCTCTATTTTATTTAAACCTTATTTAATTCACCATAACATTATCCTACTATAGATTGTCCTTCCTGTAGCAGGAAAGATGAGTGAAGAATCCTGACATCTCAGCACATCCTGACACAGAGCCACTGATGACAAGTGCTGCTGCACATTGCTGTGCTTCTTTCCCATGGCATTTCAGTTCCTTTGGAGCTGCACAACTGGGTTTCCATTCAAAGTCCCACTTGGCTTTCAGCTTGGCTGATTTTTCAGCACACTGTACTTTGCTTTCCTTCCTCTTCACCCCCTCCCCACCCCTCAAAGGCAACAAATCAAAAGGCCACCTCATACTATTAATTCCACTTACTGATATTCTCCACAGGAAAGAGGTAAACACATTTCTCCTGAGCTATTCAGTCATTAAAAGCTCTGTTTCCTCACATCAGAGTTGGGTACTGAGAGTTCAATGTGGTTTAACCCCACGGCTCCTGCTCTCCACAGGAGGGCTCAGGACCCAGGTGGGCAGTCAGCCCTTTCCATGTAAAGGGTCTGGGTGCGGTTTCGTGGCTCACACACTTGTGCTGATTAGGATAAACAGAGTGTTTTCCAGGCAACCTGCCTGTAGCGCTTCTCCAATGAAGCTGTATTTCCCCAAAGGAAATCTGCAGCTGTTTGGTTTAATTTTTTCAATAGTTTGCTTGTTGGGCTACATATTAAGGCCACTTATGAATGCAGCTTCAAAGTGGTTTCAGTGAAACATGCCTGCTTGTCAAATTAGACCTCCTCTGTCAACGCTGCTGTAACGTGGGGGAATTAAAGATCCAAAGAGGAAAAAGAAATTTTAATGTTCATCTGTCTTAAAGATTTGTAATGTATTTTCTCTCCACAGCACGTAACCTCCAACGTTCCAATCCCCGCTTTGAGAAATTGCTGTGTGGCTTAGATCAAAATCCTTTGATGAATCTTAAGTACAGTACAACTAAGGAAATACCTTTTTATTCCCAAACCAAGATTACCTTGTGTGTTAATGAAGGTTTGAATTCAAATTCATCATCGGAGGACGAAGTTGAATACTCACTGGCTTGTTTTCTGACAGGTAGGTGTTCACATCCTAAAATGCAGGAACAAAATAGTCAGTGAAGCAAAAAATACTATTCTTTAACTTAAACAGACACTTTGCACCTGCTCTGAGTTCTAATCAGCAGCACCTACAAGCAATTTGGAAATTCAGCTGACAGCATTAATTAAATTTTTGATGCCTGTCAAAAACTGTCTGGGTATATATATATACATATTTTTAGGTACTACATGCAAACAAATTAGTTCCTTGATCACCCTGCATGTAGTACACTGTTCTGAATGCACTCAACATTCATTAAAATGTATATCTGAAGTTAGCCATATTACCCAAATGATTGTATAAGGCTCACTATACAGTGTAATTGAATGCACAAAGTCTGAGCCAGCTCTTAAACAAATTACCCTTATGTGGCTTGTAGCATCTGGCACCCATTTTTACTACATGACATCTGCTCAGTGTAAAATAGTTGGCGTCAGAATGTCTGGTCATATAAAAAAATCACAAATGTAATCAGAAGCAAATGGACTAAGAGAACAAGGCTTTATCACACAGCCTCATGCAACATAAATATTTCATTAATTATGTCTAAACAAACGTCACTTATTTTTCTGCTTTAGGAATATTATCACATCATTGGACTGTTGATTAAAATGCCATAAGAAGTCAGGAAAATCCATACATCACAACAATACACTCCATAAGGAAAACTCAAAGCCTGCCCTTGGAAGAAGCATGCTTTCAGAATTATAAATTAAATTACATTTAATTGCAGCGATTTTATCATGCCTGTTTTTCCAGCATCTTGTTTCAACTGGGTGTAAATATTTGAATTTCTCCTTAATTTGCCTAATGCATAGCTTTGTTCTCTTTATTTCAGAAAATAGAACAGTTTTTGGAACATCTGTCTCTATGCTTCAACCTGCTACAGGGTTAATGATTAACAGCTGGGCATCTTGGAAATGTACATTATTTAAAGCTAACAGTGTTAGTTTTTCTTTGTATCTGCAAGGTAACAGTTGGCTTTCTAGGTGCAAGTTGTATTTGGATTAAAATCGCTTCCCATTCTCCCAGTGTAAATATTTCTTCTTTGCCTTATTCTGGATACGAGTCTTGGAGTAGGACTTTTGTCTCTAGCCCTACTTTAAAATCAGGATCCATGAAACATGTTCACCTCAGACAGTAAAGCAGTAAAGAAAATCTAAGACATTTGAGGCAGAAATTCTGACTTTTCTCAGCAATCTCAGTTTTAGAGGCACGCAGCCCTTGCACTCAATGAAGCTGCAAGCTCATGCTTGGCTCAGTGGAGCAGACTTGGGTCTCGCCATCCTTGTCGTGATTCAGGTCCTTGGGCAGCAGATGCCTGCAAGCAAAAGCAGGGAGCTGCAACAGCCCTCCAGGTGGGTCTCCAGCCTCCCAGGTGACTCTCTGCTCCAGAATTTCCCAAGTTGCCATCCCACACCTCCCTGTCTTGCAGCACTTGGAGGAGGGACACAGGTCCTGCTTGCTGACCTGCCAGGCACTCTGCCATGGCTCATGATTGCTGGGGTCGGGCTGCTGCCCCAAACTCTGTGGAAAGGAACACATATCCAGCTGCACTCCATCTCTGTCCCCAGCAGGAACAGTCAAACAAATAGCCCTTCCTTGGTGTGGAGGGCATCAGTCCTTCTTTTAGTGAGTAAACTCTCCCATCTTGCTTTTCCCTGTGCAACAAAAAGTTTGCAGTGAACTACCCTGCGGTCACGCCACTGGAGAAATCAAATTCCATAGTATGCAAAGGGCAAGGCTTACAGCCCAGCAGGGCTGCAAACACAAGCAATTACACGCTCCCTTTCTTCTCTCAGCTGTGCTGGGAATAAGTGACTGCTTCCCCCTGTCCTCCCTTTTGAGTGATATCAATAATTTAAAAAGTGTTACAAGGTCTGGAGGAAAACCAGCCTGCTCTAACACAAGGGCACCTGCTTCCTCCTTGGGGGTGTGACTCAGAACTCTCTGCCTTTCTGAGACAGAGAGAGGGTCAGTGACCTCCCAAAGGACTTCCAAGGGCCATCTCATGAGCACAAGGAATCTGATGCTTGTGCATGGAATAGATTTATAGCCTCCACAGTCTTCTCACTGACTATCTGCTGTGGAGAGGCAGGTATTTGCACCATGGTCTGCAGAGAGGAGCCATTTAGACTGCTCCAAAATATCTCAGCCTTTCCAGGCACTCAGTACCCAAACCCCTGTGAGACAACAGCCACCCAACTGTGGTCAGCAGCCCCCTTCATGGTCTCCACCTGAGAATGCTACAGGACGAAGGAACACATGACCTACTCAGTGATGGGGCACCTGATGGATCTACCTGTGCACGTTGATTATGGTCTCTGTACCATTACTGCAGATACATTTCACAGCACTCATGTTCTCTGCTAATCGAACAGGGATAATTGAAGTGTGAGGTGTCTGGAAACACAGAGCAAAGACTGACAGAATTGGGATAAGAATACGGGTTTTTGGCTCCCAGATGTGTGATCCTGCCACTTTTAATGGATATAGAAACAATGGGAGACAGTGCATTTCTTTCAACATTTAAAGGGCAGCCACTCAGTGCTCAACTAATTTTCTTTGGCTCTTTCTTCAGGAGAGAGACTAGAACTATGCTCTGAAGTGCACCCCAGATGAAAATTTCAACTTCAAGACAAGTATAACAACCATAGTAAGAAATTACCTAACAGAATGAACTTGCTTCATGCAGAACTACAAAAAAATACAGGGTTTTTTTTTAAAAAAACCCAAGCCAAATGAAACCAACAAAAAGAAACCCCAAACAACCCTCAAACAGAAAGGGGTGGGATAGGCAGAATTTAACTGCCAGCTGTGAGGATTTGGACAAGTTCACACATAAAAATGTTCAATTTGGGAACTTTGACACTTCCTGGGTCATTAAAATCTGAAACTTTGAACTGCAATACTAAAGTTAGGTGATAATAATTTGTCTACTTCAATTATGCCAAGTCTTAAAGCTTGCTAGGCTACAGAACAGATCTCAAAAACATGGTTTTTTTATGTTAACCCAAGTCTTCTAGACTTGGGCTTTATCTTTCCAGCCATCTCATTCCTTCAGATTGGGAGTTATTTATTGCATCTTTCTTAAGTACCCCTAACTTCCAAGTTAACATATGTTATACTAGAGCTTTTCCTCCCACCAAACAATACTTCAGATCACTAGGAGAGATCAGTCACAGTATTAGTTAGTTCCTTTGCCCTTCAACTATAAAGGGCAAAGGGAAAAAGTATTTCTGAAATGTTTATTAATCTATTCTTGATCTACACCTCACAATAGTTACTAGGAGTTTGGTCAAGAGAATTCTCCAGCATATCTGACTTACAGATGGCAAATAATAGAAAAGAGTTTTAATTATTATTGTTATTAATTGTTAGCGAACCTGACAGACTCACAAAGTACACTTCAAAGTACACTGTTGGAGGAAACCTCCAATTCTGGATACTGGGACTTGGTATCCTCATAGGTGTGTGTCATAAAAGATAAGAAAAATTATATCCATAAAATCAAAATTACTTTCTCTGGCCGGTTTGTTACAGCTTGGCAATCCAAGGGCAAGTCTCAAAGACACTTTGGCCCAAGCCTTCTGCCATAATTTGAATGCCTCGCTGTACTCAGAGGGATCAACTGGACCAAAGTGCAGTGCTTTGAGATGTGGGAGCACTGCTGATTTTCCTGGAGATTTATAGGGAAAATCACCAGTGCTGTCAGTCTGCCTTGTCACAGCTCAACCTCTCTTTCCCAGGGTGTGCTTGTGTCATGGTAATGACTGCAGCCTAAATATGCAGAATTGTCTTGGAGCAGGAACTGTTTGCATAACATAATGTTCTATTAATCTGTTGGCTTTCTCTGTGAGTGTCCAAGGTTGCATATTTTTGAAACTCATGGGAGTTAATCATGACCACCGTTAAGTACTTCAGTGTTTTAAAAAAGAGAGGCAAAGTTACACATATCTCTTGGGGAATTGATGTTCAAAACCAGATGGGAATTGGCATGAGGAAGGAGATGACAAGAATGGCCAGTAGAAATCAAGAGAGGGCTTGGCTATCTCACTTCACATCTCTGCTTCTCCACAGGCTTCTCATGTGGTTTTAGGCATGTAATTTAATCTCCTAGTGTCTCAGTCCCCCTTCTAAAATACAAAATCCCTGTGACAGCAGTGTCCATGCTGACCAGAATACTGCAAACACACAGACTTTCTGTGGTACAAAGATTAACTAACAGGAACCTGAAATATTTGCAAGCAATCCCTTTTCAATCTAAAAGTGCATGAAATCAGCAAAGTGAGTTCACATTAAATTTTCTCATCAGCTGAATTGGTTGTCTGGCTTAATGATGTGTGCCATGTAAACAACACACAGTCACACACCAAGTTGTAACAACTCTAATCTCATGTAAGGGACAATTCTAGGAATGTCTTCACATGATCCCTACTATGTCAGGGACAGAAATACTCCTCCCATGTGTCCATCTCTATCAAGAAGCAAACCTGGAGTCACACACATCTGCTGATAACCAACCACTCTCATGGACTGGTCTTCAGAAGGCCTGTCTGTATGCCAAAAATAGCTTAAGCCCTGGATCCACCACTTCATCTCCCTACAAACACTGCAACTGACACTCAATCTGGCTTAGGTCTCTTTTTACTGTTGTTCTCCTGTTGTACTAATGAGTTTTAGTATCAGTAATTAATATAGCACTTTAGTGGGTTTTTTTGAATTTCAAAAAGGGAAATAGGCTTAGGAAAGAACAGATAACTATCTAATTAGAGACTTTTACTGAACAATTTTTAAGGGATTTTCACTGCAGTTTGAAACACAAAGGAGGAATCAAAGGACAAAAGCCTCGAAGATAATTGTGCAGTAAATTCTGGAATGGCACTCAGGAACTCCAGTGTGGTTATTTGCACACAGTTGTATATTCTACAGGCAAACTTTGGATTTTTTTTTTTTTTAAACCAGTCTCTCACTGAAACAAGTGCATGAACCCCCATTGCTTCAGGAAGCTTCATCTAGGTCCCACACAAGCATTCTGTGCAGCTGGATCTCTGCACAGCCCAAAATTTCCAAGTAGCTCTGAGGACTACCTCTTATGAAACAGAGGGAGAGTGTTAGGCAGAAAGCCTTAAAATCAGGCCTGGATATGAGAAACCAGAATGACCCATATGGACCGTGTAAGTGCAGGTGTAAGTTTGAACGACAGGCAGTCTGCTGCTAAGATCTCTGCTTTTCCTTGCTGAGCTTCAGCTGGGGGCTGAACACTTGGCAGGAAAAGACAGAAGGACAGAATGAAGTTTTAGTTTGGACAGACATCTGGGTGTGAAATGCAGAAGTCATCAGCACAGGAAAGACATCTGGATGTGCGTTTGCAGCTGAAGTAAGAGAAGGTGTAAGGAAATACAAGAAACATAACATAGGAGTAGATGTGTAGGGTGAGACTGAAAGTCCTTCCAACCTGTTTCCAGCAGTGTATGTATAAAGGAACACTATAGGCACCATACGTGATGTCATATGTGATCCCTCCCCTTAACACTTGCCCAGCATCCAAGTATTTTTCAGTTCAGGAGCGTTCAATATTGGAAGGGGGTTCTAAGTATGTGGTTACTCCTCAGGGGATTTCTCTGTAATAAGCTTGCCCTATCTCATCTCAAGCCCATGGACTTTTATCACGCAGCTCATTCTTTGGCTCCACAATCCACCGAGGGAGAAAACACCAGTTTAATGTAATACCAACCAGAAAGAGTTTGGCCTCAAATAGGATGGAAAAGTCCTACTACAAAGAGCCAAGAGAAGTATGAGAAAGAGCCTCATTAAATTGCTCTCTGCAAGGTGCTGGGAATACTTTTTTTTCATTAGAGAAATTTTCTGTGATTCGTGGTAAATTTCAAGAGAGAAAAATAATGACATGAAATGTAGGCTAAAGCTCGTCATCAGACTGAAGTTTGCCAAGCCTGGGCCTCAGACAAGTGCCAATATGAGCCCGAAATGCCATTTTAGAGAGCCAAGCAGAACTTGGCTCTTTACCAGTTTGATTTACTCAAATATGAATGTTTGAAAAAGTTCAGGGAGCTGCAATGTTGAAAACGACAGATTACTGGGCAAATGGCTAGACCAGAGCTTCATTTTTTTTAAGTCTAAACAGACTTTTCAATGCCTACAATCAAAAATTGTAATAACTGAAGAATCCTCTTTCACAACACATATTAATCCAGCCTGTTTTTCCAAAATATTTAAAACATAAATAATGTATAGGATTATTCAAACCTAGCAAGAACTTTTTCCATTTTAGAAGGAACACAATGTATCAATTACTGTAATACATTTGGTTAAGACTCAGTTGATGGGGGATGACTAGGTGCAGACTCCAAAAAACCTCCTCATTAAGGAGAGCAACTTGACAAGCATGAACTAGGAACTCTCTGTGGCTTCAGTAAAGTCCTTAGCATCCTCTGCCTCAGTGGGGATGCCTGGTTTTGTGAGTTGTTACATAAAGAATGCTCCAAAATCCAATCCAAAAATTCAGGAATGAGAGCGGGAGTTACTCTATCAATTTTAATGAGCTTCAGATCAAGTCTCTTACATACTGTCTGTCTTCCTCACAGTATGCAGTAGTTCTGATGCAGAAGGGATGCAGAAGGGTCTGGCAGCTCACTGGGAACATTTCAGTGACTTCACATTTTACATACAGACTTTAATGCTGTGGTTTGGGGTTACAGTTTGGGTTGCAATTTAATAAAGTAAGAAACAAACAGGTATGCCAATAAAATTCAATAGGTTTTTCAGTTATCTAGCCATGTCTTTCTGCAGTGGGCTAGTGGAAAGATGGATCACAGACAGACAGGTGGGTGCTGCTCTCATGCCTCATATTTCATACCTGAAACTGTGCTGCACTTAATTCTTTCTGAGCCTATGCTCAGATTACTCAGACTGCTCTTTGTCTGACATCAATATTTCTTGGACCTGCCTGCAGTTTTAATGCTAACCTTGTTCTTGCAAGCAAACATGAAAATTGATGCCTTTTAATTACTGCCCAGACAGACTCTCAAATAGGTCAGAGTGGGTCAATAAGTTGCTTATTACATTATATTTATTAAGTCTTCTTATGTAGAAAGTATCTACAACTTAAACATAACATACAATAGGTATGTGTTTGCATGATCATGCAAAGGTCTTTTAAAGGTTAAGTGCTATTACACAATAAAAATAACAATAATAGTAATAGCAACAACAAAATAATACCACTCAGGTCCTCACCTGTGAAAGGATAACATGACCTGTCTTCTGGAGAATGGTCCTTCATGACAAGCAGAGATGACAGCGTGGAATTCCCTTCTCTTTCATGAGCTTTACTTCTCAATCTGCTGAAGAGCAATCCAAGACTACCTTTTTGTGCAGAGTCATCCAGATTGTCCTTGGAGGTGTTCTTGGGCTTTGGAGATGAAAGAAGAGTGGACTTTTCCTTATGGATACACGTGTCATCCACAGGAGTCCCTGGAGGAGTGTCTTTAAAGGTAAACTTTTCTAGGAGTCCTGGGACATCCTCCATCCTAGTGCAAGAGGATTTCTGAGGTATAGTGGTTGTCTTGGGAAGTCTGGTGTGAGGACTGGTGCAGGATGTGAAGGATAGCTGTTCACGGTAATCCCTTGGAGATATATCTTCAGAGCCAACAGAAAACTTGGATGGATTTGAGAAGGGTCTTCCATCTCCTAAATATTCTCCTGCCCACTGCTCTACTTTAAGATCCTGTGGCTGAGTGTTATTGTTGTTACTGTTCCTTTGGCTTATGGAATAACCAGGAGCACTGGGGAAGCTGAAGAAAGCTTGCTCTGAAGAAGGTTTGACTTTGCTCTCTGAATCCTGCTTTAGCCCTCCAGGAGTTGAGGTTAGAGGCTCCAAAATGGACTTTTTGATAGCATTGGCTATGATCCTTAGTGGTGACTTTGGCTGGTCAGCTGTGTGCTCCCTAGAAACTGCACCCAGACCCCTCACAGCATCTTTTGTGTCAACTGGCAAAGCTGGTGGAGCATCATATGCAATTAAGAGAGGCACAGGACAACCAGATCGTTTGAATGCATCTTTTTTCCAGCCATTGTCCTTCTTCTCTGCAGTCCACAGGCCCCCATTGTTTCGATACCCTGCCCTAGTTCCACCTAAGTCTGTCCTGTTTGAGTCATACAAGGGTTGCTGTTGAGTACAAAGCCCCAGCCTCTTTTTTGCTTCCTTTAATTCTTGCTCAAGCTTTTCTTCTGGGTGTCTGATATTTTTGCCATCTTTTTCTTTCAAATCCAGTGTCCTCCTATTAAAATCTTCTGGTTCAGAGGTATATTTCCATGTTTTTTCCTTCCAGTCTTTGGCTGAGTATGTCCCAGAGTCACTATCTGTATCCTCAGGCTCATAAAAATCATCAATCAGTGCCTCATTTCCAGGACAGGGCCGTGGAGAACCTGTGGTGCTCCTCTGAAAAGGACAATAGGGGACATATGTGTCTTCAGGCTTCTCTCTGGCTTCTCCTTTTCTTTGGAATACTGGGCTGTAGGGTTTGAAATGCTCTCTTGTGGTTTCTGGTGTTTTCTTGTAAGAAGTCAACTGTGATGTGTGTGAAAAAAAAAAGAGATTATTTTAGTGATAGAAAAGTACTCTTTTGTGTATCTTTTATTTAATATAATATTTTAATCCATTTTAATCTTAACATAATACTAATAAACATAATATTTAATTTAGACACACGAACATATTTAAGAAAAGCTTTTCTCCCTAAAGGGCTAATATTTCTCTAGGAATGGAGATATAATACTACTAGAAATAGTCTAAAAAATAATGTTATTCATGCTAAAAGTCTGTCATCTCTTTATGAATTGCCTTTAATATTTTCCTTAGAAAAAAATCAGTCCTATCTCCAGGAAAATAGATAGGAGCAGATCTGCTCTATTCTCCTGTATGTGTTCCAGTTGCATCACCTTCGAGTTTTGAGCAAGCACAAGAGACCATCATCCATCCTTTCCAAATGCTTTTACAATATGGCATGCTTACGGAGCACAGGTAGGAGTGCAAGAAGTGACCCAGCAAAGACTATGAAATGCAAGACAAGACAGTAGTTTTAAACAGTTCAATTAGTTCTCTTTCGTGATTATTTTTCCTTTGGTAATGGTTTAAATTCATTACTCCAGCCACAAAAATCGTCTGCTGAAAATAGTAACAAGGACAAATACCCACATTATCTAGCAAGCTGACCAAAACTAGAGTTCTTTCTCCCTTCTTAAAAGGAAAGCATTTTGCCATCAGTGCTGTGTGATAATGGATGGCATGAAGATTCAATTCCTGTTTCTATTTATGTGCCAGATACCCAAACTCACATGGGTGAAGCCATTAATCTGTCTGACTTTTCATTTCCCAGAAGCATCAGAACTAAGGCAATAACGATTCCTCTCTGTTTCAAGTATTTGATGACTAAAATTATTATCGGTCAGGATCTCGGATAGAAAAACGTAGGAAACACCAATAAACAAATAAACACCCACTTAATCCTCACTCTTTGGAGCATGAAAAAGGCCACTAAGCACTGCTTGTAGAACAGGAGCTGAATGGAGCCACCTCTCCTCGTGCACAGGCAGCATTGTGCAGCTCTGCTCCCCTGGGACATTCCCTTCCTGGCCCCATTGTCCTGCACCGGATTTCAACTACCACCAGGGATGTGGACGAGTTGATTTTTATTTTTTTTCTAACACAGATCCTGAGGTCAAGCAATATTAATCATGTTTAACCCAAGGGTGAGGACAACTGGCTAGGACATGGAGGATGTGGGCTGGTCCCTGCTCCACCTGGCTCCGAGTCCAGGGACATGCTGCCCTTTGCTCAGGATGGTCGGTCGTGACTCTTGCTGCAGTGCTGCACTTATGGCAGGCCCACCCTTGCTCAGCTTTAAATAAATAAATAAATAAAAAACAAAACAAATAAAACCCCACCAAAAACCAACCAAACAAAAACCACCAGAAAAACCAACTGAAATTCTAGATCCTGAAGGAAGCAAAAGATACTCCTGAGCAGTGGGAGATGCAGAGCCCAGGGCCTGCTGCAAGTTAAGGAAAGAAATCTTCTGCCCGTTGGAGACAAGGGCCAGACATCAGACATGGGCATCAGTCTAAGGGGTTGTAACAGCAGAAATCTCATGTCCTGTTCCAGGTTTTTTATGGCTGGCACTATGGAACTATGGAACAGGCTGCTCAGGAGAGCAGTGGAGTCATCATCCCTGGAGGTATTTAAAAGACACATAGACATGGCACTTTGAGGACATGGTTTAGTGATAGACCCAGCTGTGCTGTATTGGACTTGATAATCTCTGAGGTTTTTTCCAGCCTAAACTATTCTATGATTTCACGACTGATGCAACAGATTAGTGCACAACTCTTCACGTAATTGAGGTCTGAGTCCCACAGTGAACATGACTTAAGTGCTTGATTTGGGAATGATTATATCAAATCAGAGCAAGTTCTCCTCCCTCTGTACCGTGCAAGTACAACTCCAACTTCAGTGGTTACTGTGAGGACCAAAACTATTTGAAAGAGCAGAGGGTGCTCAGACAGCCTGCCCAGAGCAGACATGCCCCAACAGTAGTTACACTCACTCTGCTTTGCACAGCTCTCCTTCGTACCTGTGTTTGGGAGTGACCCCCTCCAGAACCACTCTGACAGCTGGCAGAGCTGTCCTTCCAGTGGAGCCCAGGTTTCTTGCTGGACAGCAGAGGAAAGCCTGTCAAAGACACAGATTTTGCCATCACATTGGTATTGATTTTGCCTTAAATAAAGTTTGCAATGAAAGAATGAGAGTAGAAAATTAAACAGTCAGCTGGATGCAGTTGTACTCGAAGAACTGACTTACAATATTGAAGTTTATGGCCTCACTCAGATCTCTGTGTGTGCACACTGTGCCAAACACATGTTGATATTTTCAGCAGTGAACTTGAACTGCTTCCACTTTTTGGCTGGATGTAGTGAAGCAGCTTTTGAGTTCCAGGAAACTTTCTGGAAAACCAGCCCCCTTTAGAGGGCTTTCAGGCCTCAGAAGTAGAGGCAGTCAAAACAACCTGTGACTTTTGAACTTTGGGTAGTTCCGAGAAATTAAGAAAATGGATGACTTCTGAAAGGGCTCTCCATCAGAAGGGGGGGACAAAATGGGAAATGCATGTCTGCAGGCAGTAAGTCCGGAAATAATCCCACATTCTCCCAAGCCAGGACAATAGGCAGCATGCAGGGGGCTCTCCTAGGATCAGGCATGGTAAATAATTACTAAAGGCCTTGAACTGTGTAGTACAGACATACATTAACCTGCTGAAAGAAAAAGTAGGGAGGCAACTTATACCTGAAGGGAGTCAGGAAAACTTTCCAATATTTGTGCCTGAGGGAATTTTACATAATAAATAATCTTTAGACAAATGGAAGTATTCCTGAGCCAAGATATTCCCATGTCAAGCTATAACATGACAAGTATATTCATAGCTGAATTATTAACTCCCAAACCCAACTATTAGTTCTGAAATCCATACAGGTTCCCAAAGCAAACTTTGATTCCTCTGCATAGGAATTAAAAACTGAATGAGGACAGAAGCAACACTCCAGAGAGAGAGGACAGTTCCTGCATGTGGACTTCAGCAAAGGCAAGCCAGGGAGAGAGGCCAAGTTTCCTTTCCTCTCAGTGTCTCACCTATTTGTACCCAGTCTTGAAGCAACTGGCTATGTTTGATCAAGATTGGAGGGAAACAATATGCTGGAGTTCGTTAAGGAACTCCTGCAGGGATGGCAGCCAGGGGCTGACCTTTATGTTCTGTAAAGTGAATTGAGCCACGGGAAAACATGAGAATCCAGAATTAGGATAAAAAAAATACCACCACCACCACCTGCATAAGTGAGCCAGGGGGGTTTAGCCTGATCCACTAAAGCCCTGAGCCTCCTGACATGAGCAAATGTCACGGTTCAGCACACTGAGGGGAAATGCAACCGGCTCAGCAGCAACAGCCACAGCTCCCGTGAGGGCATAAACCCCCCAGCCCAGGGGTGTGCAGGGGAAGGGCACATGCCCGTAGGGAGAATTGCTTCCCACTCCAGCTCTCATGGGCGTGCATTACCACACAAGGACAGAGCCTGCATGTGCAAGATCACTGCTCCATGCAAAGCCACAGCTTGCTGTCTGTCACAGGGATAATGCTTTTATTCCCACCAAGAGGCCGAACGTATATTTTCAGCGTCACTTTCAAAACAGGATTTTAAAAAAAAAAAAAAAAAAGTTCCCTAGGGCACTATCATGGTCTGGCCCCAAATCCCAAGATAAATTAAGAGCACAGCATTCCCTGTGGCCGTGCAATGGGGATTAAAGGTTTTGAAAGGTAATATCCTGCTCTTAGCCTTTCAGCCAATATAGCTGTGACACCGACTTCCTTTCCTTGGCCATGTACCCTGTGCTGTTTATGAAACATATGTGTTTTGGGAAATATGTCTGGAAAGGAAACTGATTTTTTTTTCATGTGACTGATGATCATATAAATTCCTGTAATCAAATTGGATTAAATATAGAAACTATGACTTAAAGTGTTCCTCCAGAGACTAAAAAATGTCTTTATTCTGTTCTCACTGTACACTGACTGTGCTTTACACCTCATTTAAACAGGATACTTGAGGTTCAGGCAGACTCATGCAGCACATTGCTTCCCTCTCAAAGGCTTTTAGCTCCCTCTAGAGCCCTTGAGGCACACGGAATATTTTTAACATGATGGGAAAATTAATTGGCTAACCATTAAGTAATGTACTTGCTGAGAACAAGCTAAAAGTGAGTTAAAATTAAGAGTGACACCCCCCTCTCTTCTTTTCTCTCTCAGTTTTCAAATCTGGAATAAGCAGAATTTTTGACTGATCTTTTAAAAGCTGAGATCAATTAAGGCAAGATTTTAAACCGAATCCTTCAGTGGAGGCTAACTCTGGTGTATATGCCAATCCCAAATGCTCAGAGGCAGAGCTGAGGCTGGCACAGATGCCATGAGACTTTGAGGACAACCTGCTCCACCTTCCCAACCTAGGCGTGGGAGAGCCTTCCCCTGGTTGGGACATCAGTGCAGCCTGTCAGAGTATGGCAAGGCCTCATGCCTTGACGTGCAGTGAATCCCAGGGAACACAGTCCCATCACACCTGTCTGCTTGGCCATCTGCCACAACTGCCTCTCTGGGGACAGACAGGGGAGGGTTTCCTGAAGCTGAGCTTGGTGGGAGCCTCCTCTCAGGACTATGAAACAGCCCTGAACATACTCCACTGGGATTTACTGAGTGATCCCAGACTTGTGGCATCGGAGGCCTCCAAGGGACTGCGGGTGGGTAGTGGCAGTGCTCATGTGTACAGTGGGGCACCTGACTTGGAGGCAAGCCTGGTGCCAGGAAGGGGAGATGCAGCTTAGCTCATCTTTTGAGATATAAAAATTCATCCCACAGTGGGGCTTTTTTGGGCACTCAAAGCTAGCAAGTCAAAATGCCTCTTCTTGAGTACTGGTCCTATAATGGGCACAGGGGTCCTACTTGTTTCAGAAACAGAGCCATAACTTCTCTGAAGGTACACAGGACTCCAAACAGCAGCAGAAATCCCCCTTGTTGCAGAGAGCAGCTTAGGGCAGGGTAAAGAGCAGCTGTCACCACCATTCCCCAAAACCCGCTGTCTCCATGCCCAGAAACTGTGGCACTTGGTCACGTGCACAAATCCTTTGTTTCTGCTGGCTGTACAGTCACGTTTTACACTTAAGACTGTCAACACCCCAGTCTACCAGATACAACTGTGTTTCTAACAGCTTTGAGAAGGTTTGGGATGCTGGTAAGCTCACCCAGCCCCACTACTGGAGAGGTCAATCCTGGCAGGTACCTGCTAGTCCTTAGTGGGGACTTGGAAGGAAAGTGTGTGCACTTGCCAAGGGGCTGTGCCGAAGTGGGTGGGCAATGCAGTCCCAAGCAGCAGGGGTGTGGCTGAGGATGGCTGGCTTGTCTGGGGACCCCAGCCCAAGAGAAAGGTTACCTGGATACAGCTTCAGCTATGAGAGATGACCACACCCTGTTTCAGAAGTGAATAGAGAACAGATCCAGTCTCCATCCAAGTCACTGCATTCCTGTGTGATTCCCATGGGCAAAGACAGGTCAGCCCAAACCAAGGGAAACTGCTAGAGGACAAGAACCTGTAACACTTATTTTCATCAGCTCACCTCTTGGGATGGCTATTGACTTTCTTTCAGCAACCAGAAATGTCACCTGTTTTTTTCTCCAGCAAAAAAGAGGTGACAGAGCACCTGTGGAAGGGTGCAAATAGGCACCTCCAGGAGCATTTCCAATAAGTGACACGATGTTAGACTATCGGTGCAGGCAGGGCTAGAGACAAAATATGCAGCTGTGGGATAGGAGTGCATGTTCTTATCTGGGGAATTAAACTGGACACCACTTGCTGATAGATGTAATTACACAGAGAACAGTCACACAGAAAGGGAACTTGATCTTCTGAGGATAAGAAAATGGAAAATAAATGTTTGCTGTGTTTTAGATCTGTTATCTCCTGACTCAAAAACGCAAAACTTCTAAAGGAAAGAAAGGGGAAACAGACAATTAAGAGACAGGAAAACGGAAAACAGCATGAATAGAAAATACAATAATTTTTCAGACTTTACTCACTTGTTTGGAGTTTTCTCCTCCAATTCTGACACTTATTTAACGCCGTGGAGTGAAAACTGTTGGCTCTCTGGAGTGCTGAACAGAAGAAGAAAGGACACAGTGTCAGCTAATGCAGCAAAAGCCAGAGGGGAAAACGGAGATGGCAAAAAACAAAAGCAGAGGGTAAACCCCCAAACCCCTGTCAGCGGGGGCCGAGTTTTCCAAGCAGCCTCCAGCGGCCCCGGCCCCGCAGCGCGGCCGGGAGAGGGCAGAGCGCGCCCGCCGCGGGATGCAGGGAGCGGCGCAGGGACATTCCCACTTATCCCCAAACCGGCACCGGCTCTATTCTCAGAGCAGCAGGTCCGACAGACAGACAGAGGGGCGAGGGGAGAGACTGAAGGGGGTAAAAAACGCAGTGTGCTAATGCAGCTGCGTGAGGATGCAGGGCCAAACCAGGCTGCTCAGGAAGATCTGGATAACCCCGCGGGCGTGGTGGGGAGAAAAGTGACGGTGGGATGAAGATGACCTTAGCAGCCAGGGATGGGGGACAGCATGAAACTGGGGAAGCAAGAGGATAAAATCCTTCAGTGACTGCATGGGGTCACATGCTGCTGGGAATGCTTTGGGGTCTGCTGCTGTCCTTTAGCCCTAAACAAGGGGCTTGTTATTCAGGAGTCGATTCAAAATGCTGTATGAAACCCCCCTCTTTTTTGTTGGGATTAAAAATGCATGTATGGATGTGGGGGTGGTGGGAGATGGGAAGAGATGAATACTGATGGCCTTATAATTTCTGCAAAACAATTTCTTTAGCTGTTTTCTGCAAAACAATTTCTTTGGCTGTTTTTAGCACATCTTTCAGTTCTGACCAGCTTCAGAAATGAGTTTCCATTTGGAGGGAGATTGTTCCTAAACCTCTCCCCACGTTCCTGCTGGCTTGTGCTTTCACTGGACAAAAATATTTTAAGCAGCTACTGGTAGAAACACAAATTGCACAAAGCAGAGTTCTCTAGTGCTTCACAACATCACCCTTGCCCAGGCAATACTGCAGATTGACTACTAAGAACAACCAAACTTTTTACTACTGAGGAAAGATTTCATCCCACCTCTGCACAGCTACTCCAGGTTACCCTGAATCACAGAAATGGTGTTTCAGTGGATGCCTTAAGATCCATAGTATATAAATTTTTAATACAGCTTTTAACACTTTAGAAGAGTGTTAGCCAATCACCCTTTGTACCAAATTTTTAAAATAGTCTTTAATGTTCCTTGTCAAGGACTTCAATGGATAAAGATTTTAGCAAGAACATCTAGTTTGTATAGAATCTACCTAGAAAAACATAACAGCAGATATATTCTAGTCAAAACTATTCAGAAGGCCAAGAAACCTTGCAATTGTTCTAAGAAGGACAGAGATGATGAGGAACAGAAAGACAAGATGAAGACAAAGGGTCATTGTGACCTCTGACTGAAATTCAGAAGGTGTGTCAGGGGCGGGGTGAAGGTGGCACTGTGGGACAGACAGTTTTGGAAGTGGGTGTAACAGTATTAGGTAATGTTTTGAACTGTTAATTAGGTAACTAAATAAAAGCCAGAGGCTCTTGTAACTCTGTATAGATGCTTTTGAAGAAATTAGATTCTTGTGCATCCAACATCGTAATAAAAGGAGCTCTGCCTGCTAAACCTCACAAATTGAGTGCTAGGGGTTTTCTTGTGAGAGCTGATTTTGGGCATCAAGTTACAGCACCAAACAGGCAGAAACCTCCAAAGACACCATTAACAGGTACAACCCTGACCACAGTGCAAGGAACAGCCTTTGCTTTGAAACCTCTCCTCCAGTGCGGCCTACAGCTGTCAGGATGCATCAGCTCAGGATGCTGCTTACCATCAGCAACTTTGGATGTTTTGGAGTTGTCCTCTGGCACCACAGGGCTCCCGAGGAGCGATGCCCACCTCTGCCTGGGACTCAAGTACGTTGGGGGCTCCAGCAGCGTGGTCTGACCTTCGCTCACCTCAGAGTTCGATGACTCACCGTTAAAATCAGACTCCAGCTCAGAGCTACAGGGAAAAGGGTGAAATGGAAAGAAAGTGGGACATTGCAGGAGGTGCATGGCACAGAGTTTTTCCCCTTCAATGCAACAAGCACCAGTATCAGCACTGACGCAGTGTGGGTGTCTCAGAGAAACAGGTGTTTGGCAGTCAGACCCCATGTCCTCATTTTCCTTTTTTTTCTTGTCCTTATTACAGCACTGTATTTGCTGTGGGTGCTATACAGCTGAGCTATCCCTACTCCCATCAGACTTCAGATTTGCACCCACAGCACTATGAATCAAAGCACCTGGAATCAAAGTGCTGCTGAGAAAGACTTGAGGTGAAACACCCCACTGCTCAGTTAGCAGGGACGGGCCCTTCTGCCTGCAAGGCTGTACACCAAGATGAAGTAAGGGAAACAGCATTTGCAATGCTGTAATTGGCCTGGAAATAAGGCACAAGGGTCAAACCCCAACACTTTTTACCTTCTTCCCATGGATTTTTGGAAATAAGAGGTATCCATAAGGAATTCAAGAGAAGCCTGGAGGAGAGCCATGAGGACAGCTGTGGGTCCAGCAAACAAGGCTTAGCCAAGAAGCTGGAGAAAATTGTAAGCATTAGTCCAGAAAGAGAGGACTGAGTGAAGCTACATGAAGCTTCAAACATGCAAAGGGCATGGGAAACAAAAACTCTCCTCATTCATGGGAGCCATTGGGACAGCCCATGTTACAGCAAGCGCAGGGAGGCACCTGAGCGGATCACAGAGCCAGATTATGGCATCCCCTTCTTTAAATGTAATTAAAAATATGCCACACAAACACCTGTGAATGGTACACACGCTGTGACCTTCCCTCAGGGCAGAATGACCGTTTGAAGAGATTATTAGCCCTTTTGCCAATAATAATGCCATTTCTTTCATCTCCGGAGTGCAGACTGTAGGGAACAGACACAGTCAGCCCTTCTGATGTGACCACATTGCCACCACCAGCACGATCCCATTCAGCCTATTTTTAATGCAAACAATACTGCTAATGTAATTCATAGATTTACTGTGATGATTAATAGCTCTGCCTCAAAAAAAAAGGAGCTCACATCATGAGCAGTCCTGTTGGTGTGGCAGGAGAATGCTGCTTTGTGCTTAGACAGCACTGCCTTGCAGAAAACAAAGTTTTGTTGTTACAGCCCAGGGCACAGCCCATGAGGAAGAGGGGTTAAAGGAAAGGCTGCAGACTGTATAAAGCCAGGCTAAAAGTCATATATTTGGGTAGCACTCACCATCTCTGCACCCTGTCCAGGCCCAGCTCAAACCAGTAGTACTGGGAAGCCAGGACAGGAAAGGCAGCAGGGATGGGAACATTGCTCCAGGTGCACTGCTCTTGGCAGACTGGATCAGATCACCACTGAAACATACTTTTTAGGGTGACTTTCAAGCANATATATAAAAATATAAATATATGAAGGCTTTGATAGCCAAGTCCCTGTGTGGATGGGGAGATACCACACTGAGATCAGGCAGAGTGCCACACCAAAGAAAAAGAAAAAGCACTGCCATTAACATTGATTGATATATTTCTGTTTTAAAGATTAAAACATTTATTTTCCTTGGCCAGGAGGAAGGTAAATGCTATCGCATGAAGCTTCTCCTCTGATCTCTGCTTGGTAGGTAGTCATTATTCACAGTACCTAAAGCCTGAACTGCAAAGCTGTGTCACCGAGCTGGTCGTTTTTCCGGTCCCACTGAGTTGCCCGCAGACAGCTCAGCAGTGCCATTTGTCACTTTCTATTCCTCTCGTCCCCCCTTTGCAGGCAGGGGTTGGTTTGCCGAAGCAGCACGAGGCACAGGGCACAGCGGGGGCCTGACCTCGGAGCCGCTGGCACTCGCCGCACTGGTGACAGATGTGGCGTCGCTCCTCGCGCCACGTCCCGCTGGCAGGGAACCAGCGGCCTTGTCACCCAGCCATGGGGGCTGCCACAGGGAAAGGAGCTGATCCATCAGATCAGAGGGATTAGCCAGCTCTCATCACTGCCCGGGCGCTGCCAGGAGCAGAAGGGTATTAGCGAGGGATACAAGCACAGGCTCTGCAGGGGCGTCTGTCAAGGAGGTAGGAAACCCTTCCCCGTGTTCTCCATTTCCCCACGGGAGAGGAGCCCTGGATAGGTTCATCCTTCCCTGTAAGAACACCCAGACCCATGCACAGAGCACAAGCACCGTTTACAACCACTGCAGGGAATAGCAGAAAGTTGCATTTCTCGGAGCACAAGCTGCACAGCACCACAAACAGGTGTCTAAAGGATGTCAGAAATCTGAATGAGCTTCCCTACAGAGCAACAGTGTTTGCAACAGTTGGCTTTGAGTTTTTCCATTTTTTCTTTTTGTTTTTCCCTCACCCTCTTATTTTTTAGCTCTCAGTAAGGAAAACTGCTTTACTCAGGAGATACCCATCTAATCTGTAAACCGAGTGAACTCCCCCAGAATTGTGCCCAGAGAGCCAATATATTCTAATGCATATACAGAAATCGTGCTTCCTCAGACAGCTCCTCGAGGATCATCAGGTTTCTTAGGGGTGGGCAGGCTCTCAAATGCCTCAGGAGAGGCCCAGGGTGTGGAGCTGCAGGATGGTGCCCAAGGTGGGAGGTGGCCACATCACAGGAAGCACCTTTTGCCACACACACCCACTGCCCTAATCCCTGTGTACCAAAAAATGTTGGTTCCAAGAGGTGAACCCAGGCTGATCAGGGCAATATTTTTCCCTCTGATTCAGGCCCCTGTGTGGGATGTGAATGTTTGAAGATTTCCTGCAAAGTGAGTCATGTGCCTGGGGAGATTTATGGCTGCGGTTAGGAACAATTGTTATTCTGACCAGTTTGTCTTTTTCTTTTCTTCCCCCTGCTCCCACCCACCCCCACTTGTACATACATACAGTACTATATTTTGTTGCATTTTTCTTTAGCATTTCAGAGAAAAATCAAACTGAGTTTTCTACAGGCTTACTCATATTTTAAAGTACCTGCTTGCATCACTGGTGACCATGACTCGAATGGCAAGAAAGTTATGCTCAGTCATCTCCTCCTCAGGGATGATCCGCACAGCAGCACTCTTGGTGGAAGGGGGTGAGAACCAGCTTTCCAAGTCACAGCGCTCAGGGATGCTCTTCGCCTTCTTGGGGGAGGTGGGCTCATCAGCCATGGGCAGGCAGCAGCCTGGAAAAGCACAAAGGTCATAGAGTGTTAGGGGAGAAGGGAGTCCATGGGGAGACTTCTCTCCTGCAATTGAGTGGTCCTTGGTCATCACGTGTGGTTTCTGCGTGGGGCCCTGTGCTGTCCTCAGAGGCGCAGGTGAAGCATGTGCATGGACAGCCTGGCACAGCAGAAACATCCCTTCAACCTGATACAGCTCTGTGGGGTTTCCTCAGCTTGGATTCAGGGAGAAGGAAACCTGTGCAGCTGTGGGTCCTTGTGCTGCTCAGCGGGATGGCCATCAGGTTGGATGCCTGGTGGCAGCAGTAAGACATGCCAGCCACACAAGTAGGGATTTATGGCCTCTTTTCCAGCCCCATTTGTTACCTGTGCATGTGGCAGAAGGCAGATGAACCCATCTTGCTCGGGTGGCTAAACCTTCAGCCTCATACTGCAAGTGTAGGTCAATTTAGGACAGTGGGAGTGAGCAAAATAAATGAACACAGACCCTTCAGGTTATTTTCAGTTGCATACAGCAAATACAGACATTGATTTGAGAAAAGAAGCAGCATCCCAGCAGTTAAAACAGCACTAAAGCCAAGTTTCCCTGAGAGCAACCTCATCTATCCAGAGTCTCCTGCCCAAGCAAATACAAACACATCAGCTGAACAAGTTCCCCCAGGGCTCAGAACAGAAGGGACAAATGACAAGCTCTGGGAGAGTGGATCTGCTTTATTCACCTCCTGTGTGTGGTGCTTTCACCACATCTAATTCAACACTGGTGCTTCTAATTTACACCTGTGTAAGTGCAAAAACATCAGACCTGGGACATGGCTTATTTTCTCATCTATTAGAGCAAACTATCTAGTAAACATCAATTAAACTCCTATTTAACTTGCAGCTCCTCCATTTATAGCAGGAGTGTACTCACCCATCCTTGCATCAGTTTTTACCTTGAACACCAAGTGCTTTCATGGGTTCAACATGGAAAACAAACCTATTGGGAGAAGGTGCTACAACCAAATCCCAGACTCATCAGGAGGACTAGACACTGCAGAGCCCGAGTGCTGGCCCATGGGACCTTCTGGAGCAGCAGTTCCCTGCCTGCAGTCCCCATGTCTGTCCCTGGGCTGTCACACAGAACTGTTCCTCAGGGGCAGCAGCCACTGGGTTCTGCTGCTATGCTATGTCTTTATTTTGTATGACTCAGGCTCGCTGCTTCTCCACAGCAAGATGCTCCCACATGAAAGCGCATGCTCAGGCTCTACATTCAGTTTAGTAGCACCGCAGCAGCCATGTGTTTCTTGACCACAGAGATTGCATTTCCTTTGGGAGATGGAAGAAATTCATACCTCTCTGATTTTTATGTCTGACTTCTACTTTGGCCCAGCGAGGCCACCCACCCAAAAATGATGTGGGCAGTGCACAGCACACCCAGCAGCGTTCGGGCAACTCATGTAGGCCCACAGGACAGCAGGGCATGGCTGCCCTTCCTCACAGGAGGGTACGAAACATGAGCTGGGCTGGACCATGATGTGCCGTTTCTGCTCTCCAGAAGTAGAAGCCAGTACTGTGAGTCAATTTGTAAAATCCAAATCCTTCAACTCAACTTTCTCCCTAAAAGGTGGTGCATTTTATATGAAAATCAGAGCAAGCAAAACCAAATAATAGTTTGCCAGCTCTGTCTATAAACTTTGTACCCATGCTGCCAATAAGCACTGCCTGAGGTCCCTGCAAGCAGCTGTCAAAGAAAGTCAGTTTTGCCATTTGGTTGCACGCTCAGTATGTGTTCCCTTCCCACCCCATGCATTAATGCTCTCCCTGCCACGCTAACAGGAAAGAGGAGAAAACATGTTTATGACTAACAGACACACAGCTGGAGACCATCAAAACCCACAGACAGACAGACTACCTACAGTGATTCCCAGCGTGGTTCCTGAACGTGAACAGATTTCCAGTCAACAAGTCCCTTTTCAACAGCTTGTTACACATCCAGTTTTCAACCATTAGGGACCTGTAATAGTCAGAGCTGGTGAAGGACCTCAGGATGTCATCAATGGCACCAGATGACAGTGATGGATGGGCACCATCACCTCCCTGAAGAGTTAAATTTCTCTGCTTGCTTTTTTCCTATGATTTTCTTTTCTTTTTGGCATCACAATCTCTCCCCTTCTTGAATTCTGCAGCCAAAAGCTGACCCTCTCAGGAATCTGTTAGATAGCCAAGTTCTTTCTGAGCAAGATAACCTTACATTCACAGTGATACTAACCAAGTTTAAGATCAGCATCCTGCATTAGCATCCCTGCCCACAGAAGGGGGTAGGACTAGTCCTCTGTAGGTCCCTTTTCAATGCAAAACCTAGGTTAGAAAGCAAACCCACTCCTTACTAACATATTTTATCAATATTTGTATTGTGACATATAAAGTTGAATAAATTATGTTGCATTCAACTCCACGAAAGCAGAGACTGGACCATCCTGGTGTTTCTGTGTGTGGTGCACCCACATGTGCATTAACTCCAACACTGGGTTACACACTCTGCAGGACACTTGGAAAGGTTAAGTCAGTAGCACTGTCCCTTATCAAGGGGCTGCCACTTGGGTAATTGGCTCAAACAGAAGGCAAAGATGTCTCTCCCAGACACCCAAGTGTCAGGGTTTTTTGTAGGCTTTGCTGATGTTACATGTTAGGTCTCTCCTAAAAAGGAGGCTCCCTGAAGCACTGAACTGACCCCCAGCCCTGCAGGCAGATGCTCTGGGGTCACACCTAGCCTGGAGGAGAGTTTTCAATCCTTGAGGATAAGAGCGGTATGGACCAAGTACAGGCAGCAGGGACACGCTGCTGCCAGGCTCATGTAAACACCACAGGAGAAGAGTGTGGCCAATTCAAATAAAAGCCTGGAGCTCCACAGGCCGGGATCCCACCTGGCAATCATTACCTGCCCCTCCACAGCAATGCAAACACATCCAGTCAGCCAACACTGCCACTGTGCCGCAGGCCAGCACTGCCACTAATGTTTAACAAGCATCAAGAAGGAGAAATACGACCTGATATAAACAGGGGATTCAAAAAGAAAGCTGGAGCTTCTTTAAAGACTTTATTTTGCACTGTTAGATAAGAAAGGCTATCTGAACTAATTTCTCCTGAATCAGCCCAAAGGCTGAGTACTTACACAAGGGTGAGGCACACATTTAAGCTCCTGAACAGATGCTAAGCTAAATTAGAAACAGCCTGCATACCTCTCCATTTCAGCCTTGCAGCTCTCCCTGAATCCTGAACAGCCACCCATCCTGCAGCACCAGCATGGTCCTCAGTGAGACATCAGCACAACAGGGCTGAGGGGAAGGACGCTGATTTTCTGGAAATCTGACTCCAGGGTGGAAACCAGGCTCTAAACATCAGTGCCATGATTCCCATCACACTGCAGGTGGACAGTTAAGGACCTCAGACTGCATGCTTGAGTCTTTTCATATGTCTGTGCCTGGCTGTACTTCCCATGTCAACCCACCTCTTCATCAACATACTGCTAATCCTAAAGGGAAAGGGGCATGAGGGAGGATGAAGCCACTCATGTGGGATAATCTGGCAACCCATGACACTGCAGGCACCTCTATGGCAAGTCAGAGCTTTCATCCACATCAGGTTTGTTTCACAGAATGGCTAAGGTTGGAAGGGAGCACAGTGGGTCTAGTGGTCCAACCTTTCCACTCAAGAAGGGTCATCCTACAGCACACGGCACAGGATTGAGTACAGACTATTCTTGAATATATCCAGCGTGGGAGACTTCACAACCTCTCTGGGCAGCCTGTTCCAGTGCTTGGTCACCTGAACAGGAAAGAAGTTCCTCCTCATGTTCAGGTGGAACTTCCTGTATATCAGTTTCTGCCTGTTTCCTCCTCTGAGAGGACTCTGGCTCCATCCTCTTGACACCTTCCCTTTAGATGCTGCCAGACATTGATACCCCCTCGTCCGTTCTCAAGACTGACCAGGCTCAACTCTCTCAGCCCATCCTTGTAAGAGAGATGCTCCAGTGCCCTACACACTTCCTACTCAGGACAGGAGATTTCCTATTAGAAGCAAAGAGACTGAGTCAGAGGAACTGGACTTTATAAATGTAAAAGCTAAAAAGGCCTCCCGTCTGCAGGACAGAAGAGGGCACAGTCCCATTTCCTGCCCATGCCATGCCACTGACCTCAGCGTGACAGCACCAGATGTTATCAGAGGAAACCCCAGTCCTCAGGAAACAGTCACTCAAAATAGCATTTGCATAAGATCTTAATTGATTTCCATCGTGCTCACTTCACGTTTCCTATTCTCTATGCCTCAGCATGCTGAAGACCTCCGTCAGGGGCTTTGCCTGCTCAGTTTGGACTGGAGTCCCTGCTAATCCTTTGCCAAAACATTCAAATAATTTACCCAGGGAAGGGGGGTGGGGGGAGAGCCTGGACAAGCCATGCATGGGAAGGTGTTAATCTTGTGCCACAGTCAGACCAGGTCTGTCATACGAGTCTGGCTGCAGGGACAGGCAGCACACCCCACCAGCCTGTCAAAGTGGAAACGTCCTGAAAACAACTGACTCACGTTTTCTAGGTGCTGAAGTTTCCTAAGGCAGTCAGCATGAGCGAGCCAAGGAGCTAATGTGCTAATTTCCAAATCCCCCATGTCCTTTGGCGCTGTACTGTGCAGGGGTGAGAGAAGGGAGCTGGCAGGGCAGCCCTGCAGCTCTGCTTGGCCAGGAGCTGCATGTCTTGCAGCCAGCGCAACCCAGGGTGTTTGTGCTGATTTAGGTCTAACTCATGCTATTGCAACTTGCTGTCTGAAGGGCTGGTGAGACTAAGGGAATTTAAGTTTTCCATTCCTTAAGCTGTTGTTAACTTCCTTCTTACTCTGTTGCCATCTACATATGATGATCCTTCTCATCCATAATGCTGCCCCAACACCTCGGTTTGGCCACACCATTTCATTAATCTTATGATTCTTCTCTCTCCTCCCAAGCATACTGTGCCTTGCTGAACTGACCCCCCCCACCTTCTGGTTGCCTTTTCCCAGCAGCCCGTTCTCAGGGTGATGTCCCTACCACCCCCTGCCAACCAGCAGGGTCCTGAGTGCTCCCTTTCCCTCCTCTTCCTGCTCCAAACCTCAACAGCCCTCACCGAGCTACAGGCTGGCTCAGGTACAGAGCTGGGCAGTTTCTAGGGCTGGGGATATCTTGCTGCAGGTGGACCTGGCCCAAAAGGAGGTCTTGGAGGGGCTCTGCTTTCCAAAGCAGCAAGCTCTGTGGTACCACAAAACCAGCCTCATGCTTCCTCTTCCTAAAGCACATGACAGAACTGCAGGTCCCAAAGAGAGAGCTAAGCCAGGCTGGGTGGAAGCACACTGGCCAGGGGCTGCCCTTCACTGGGGCACTGTGTGGGCAGGAGGAGGGGGTGCTGCTCTCACCCTCACTAGCGTAAGGGCACTGCCAAAGGGCACGCTGGGCCATGGCATGGTGTGGGCAGCCAGCCTTTAAAAAACATGCTGGCCACCCAGCCAAAGCCCGCAGTGAGCTGAATTACTTTAATACCAGACCTGCAGCAGCATTGCCACACAGAGGCTCTACTGCCAATCTCCTCCATGAAAGTGTCTCTCCTCAGTCAGAGCTCTCCTGATTAGAGTCCTTGACTGATTTGCACTGAGAGCAAGTAACATGGCTTTAGTTTGTTTTGTTGTTTTTGGTGGGGTTTTTTTTAGTGCAAGCAGCAGAGCTTAGCTGCTTTCATCTACTTAAAGAGCAGCAATACAGCCAGTGATTTCAACAGAACAATTGTGTATTCATCTGGCTCTCCCACTCAAACATAATGAAAAATGTGGATAAAAACAATTTCTCCTTTGTCTGTATTTCAAAACTCACCTCATCCTCCTCACATGGGCAGAGGAACAACTGTTTTTCTTAGAGGGCAAGGATTTAGCTAGACTGTGTGGTAACTGAGAAGTATTCCTAAAGCTTCAGCTGCAGGGCTTGTATCCAGGTCAGCTCTTGCCCAGAGGTCAGGGCTGTTCAAAACTCAGGCCAACCTACGGGCTTGATCTAACAGCCCCTGTACACCCCAATGACTGATTTAAAACTCTTTCCCGTAAAACAGTTTTACTCTCCATTAAGCATCACACAAAGTTCTCAATTCAATATTGTGCCAGCTCACCCTCACATTTGAGACAGCAATGTCTGCACTAAGCCTCAGAGTTAGAGATGCAGACAGTGAGGGACAAAGAGGTTATGAGACCTCTGTAACTCTAGGGAGGTTTACAAAACTTGGATCTGGGCCTTATTGCAGCCACACAGATGTGGTCCAGGAGCACAAATCCTCAGTTTTTCCCCACATAACCAATAATCCAAACAATGTTAATTTCCTCACTAAAGATAAATTAGCAAGAACACTTGAACAGCAAGACCATCTTCAGCCAGATTGTGGCTTCTGGGTGGAACTTGCAGGAATTTGCAATCAGATCCAGCTGCATCTGTGGCTGAGTGGACTGGAGCACTCAGGGAAGTTTGCACCAAGGAGCAGAGAAGGCAACAAAGCAACCCAAGGCTTTGGGATGACACGGGCCCTGCCAGCTTGCACACAGAGAACCCTTCCTTCAAAATCCTTCATCCCCTTTAGGGAAGGATGGGTTGCACAGCTGCAGAGCAGGAGTTGGGGAGGACTGGTACCTTGGCAGGGGCCTGTTTCAAGCTGATTATCAAATCTGAGAAACAAACTGTAGCTTGTTTATGGCTTGGCAAAGTAGCAGCCTCTAATTAGGAACATAGTGCTGGTATTTGGAGGTCCTCAGCAGCACCCCTCCTGCAGGAGTGTTTAAGAGACCTTTCCCTTCATCTCTCTGGAGATGCTCTCCCTAGCTGAGCCCTTCAGGAAGCTCACAGCTTTGAGGCAGCACCATACTAACAAAAGCTTGCAAATCCAGTACAACTCCTCTGCTTGCAGAAAGATCACTGCAACCCCAATTCTCTCCATGACAGGTTTGTAAAATTCACATTCTTAGAGTAACACCCAGTGATGACCCACCACAACCTAAAAAGCATTTTTGCCCCTTTTTTTTTTTTTTAATAACTTTTTATACCTCAGTGGTCTGGATGCATTTCAGCATCTAACAAGGCCTTCATGCAGCACCACTGTTCTTCAAAGACTCTGTGCCAAGGCATTCTGTGCATGGCAGTGAGACCTTGTGGCCCCACAGTGGGGAGAGACAAAGTCATCCCAAAGCCCAGAAACAAGAATGGAGAAATCTCTGGGCATGTGAGATCATGGACTCTGGGATCTCAAGAGGTTTTGCTAATACCCTGGTTTGCCTTCCTCCCTCAGGTACAAGAGGAAAGCTGACAGTCCAGCACAGCAGTGGAGTGGTCTTTCCGGTCTGTAATCTGCTGCATATTAAAGACATGAGCTGTGCGTATATTCTTACAGCCCTGAAAGCTTGCAATTACTTTTGCAAGCACTTACTCACTCCTGGAGTGAGTTTAAGGCAGCTTATACCCATAGAACATAGGGCAGGTCTCCTCCACAGCTTCCAGGCACCCGTGCTGTTTTGTCTCAAGCCAAGCAGGAGCAGCACAGCTGCAGGGATCTCTTGCCATTTGTGAGCCCCTGCCCACATTGCAGTGTGTCACTGTCAGTACCTGTTGGGACTGAAGGACGGTTTTCCAGGTGGCATTGAGCTGCACAGACCCAAGTTCAGGACTGAGATTGTCTCATGGCCTTGACACCACTGTGCACTGCTCAGCATGGCTGAGCCATGCTAGCTCTAATAGACTGCTCTGCCAAAAATCTCCAGTGCAGGTTTTTGAAAGCTCAAACCTCAGAGCTGTTTACTGCGCCCCTCCATGACTGACAAACTGCTAAATGCCAGTCTACCAGCAGGCAAGCTCAGTCTGCTAATGCAAAACAGATAAATGCATCATCACATCCCTCCTCCTGGTCCCAGAGACTTTGCCAACACACCAGACCGATTTAATGAGGGGAAAGGTGCCGAGTTACGCGCCGGTGTCTCACACACACGATGCTAATTCAGTGCTGCAGAGAGAAGCACTGACACTTCTCTCTGTGTTACGCCATGCTTCGAAGTGCAATAACAATGGGCTTTGCTTAGCTGATGAAAACACCACAGTCCCATGAGAGTCCCTGGCACAGGTCCCCTTCCCTGCCCAGGAGCAGCGTGCCACCGCACAGGTGGCAAAGCAGAGGCCCTTTCCAAAGGGGCTTAGTGTCCACCCACCCGGGGCTTCCCAGACAGCTCTCAACACCTTCTATGATTACCATTTGTAAGGCATTGACTGCTGCAGCATCTGAGTGCCCCCACCAACACACAGACATGAGCAGGAGATGTTATTCATCCTGGTGAGTCCTGCCTGACAAGGCAGCCTGACTCTCTGTATGGGCTGCTGCTGCTCCTGAGTCATCTGCCAAACCAGCATCGGGCAAATCACACTACTGTGACCTGGCAAGGAGATGACAAGGTCTTGGGAGCCAGCCAAATTTGGGCAGAGCCAAGGACCTGCTGGGGCAGCTGGACTGGGTCAGCTATTCCCCCCCCACCTCGGGCAAAGCACGTGCTGCCCACAATGGCACAAAGCCTGAACCCCACCAAAAAACATCCTCCTCCCCACAGGGAGTACTGGGCCAAGCGACTCGGCCACCAGCTGACTCAGGGCAGCTGCGTTTGATCAGCTTTGCTCAGGAGTGGCCGCCCTCCATGTGCCTCTGCCTGCCATGGACAAAAATGGTCAAAGATGCTCCACTGCAAAAATCTCCAACCACACCAGCAGCAAGTCAACGCCACAGGGCCATAAGCAGCCAGAACCGTTCACATTTCTCCTCCCTCCTCCCCTTCAGCTGGTTTTAGGTCATGTGAAGGGAATTAATTTTTAAGCGAGGTGTGAGGGGAATTAATTTTTAAGCAAGGTGCAGCGAGAGCTCCCGCAGGATCTCTTGGCTAAAGTAAGTCAGACCAAACAGGAGCCCCACACTAGAAGAAAGGGGGACAAAACCTCACTGAATTAAGCAAAGTTCAGAAACTAATACAAACCCAGAGAACATCCCTAAAGACAGATGAAAAACAAACAGAACCAGGGAACAACAAATTCTAGAATTATGTCAACCTTTCTGCTTGGGCCACAACACACTCAGGACACTGCTGGTCAAGAACAAAGTATTTATCATGAGGCTGGACCAGAAAACAGCCCCAGGAGCATCCTGATCTGCCCAGCTTGGGGTCCCCTACACCATACATAAGCTCTGGTGGCTGACCAGGTGGAGATTCCCCGCTGGGTCCTCAGAGGGTGCAAGAAATGACGCATACCTGCAGCTGGCAGTGACAGGGGACCCTGCCACCACTGCCCTCCTGGAGCTCCGCACCCGCACCACAGCTACAGAAAAGCAAAGAAATGATGCTTGTGGGCCTTGTTTGGGGGGTGGGGAAGAAGAACAAAACTTATACTAGAATTAGGTGTCCCAACCTGCAGTCAGGATGTGATGTTTTGGCACCTCTAGCACACCCCATTCTTGTGACTCTCTGAAAGCAGGAACATACTTACCCAAAACTGCCTCAACCATTCAGGACTGGCAGAGGGCTTTCTGGTCCTTGGGTGAAAAGCACCACTGACATCCAGAGTGCTGCCCTGGTCAGCAGGAGGTGGGTGCCTGGGCACCCAGGGCTGGCACAGGGCTCACCTTCCTCACTGTGCGGCTGGTCCAATACAGCACAGCGCCCCCTGTAAAGACTCCAGCCTAAGTCACATCCTGCCTTCCCGGCTGGCAATCCCAGGGCTCTTGGGTCTGCCATTAAACTGTGCCACCTCATAACTCATTCATAGGATAAGGGGACTCTGCCTGACCTTGTATGGAGCTGCTGACTAAGGCAACGACAGGAGTGAGCAGTTCTGAAGTGGAATTACTCACAAACGTGGGCAGCTCCGATGGTGAAAGCAAACACCAGTTGGCATCAAAAACTGACATTAAGAAATTCAGTCAGCAGACCACAAATTGATTTGTGGCACACCCAGCACACTTTACTGCCTGACCTCTTACTGTGCCATAAACCAAACAAAAACAACCTGAGTCCAGGTTGCAACACAGCAGAGCTCTAAGAAAGCTGTGGGGTCAGAAGGAAGGTGTCTTAACATCAGTGCTGTGCAAGCACAGCTGAAACAAACCAGAGCAAAGTTTCAGAGCAGAAAGCATTCACCAGGGAAGCACAGCACACATGGGACTGGGTCAGGGAAAGGGGAAACACCTCCAGCTTGGTTAGACTTTGTTGTTGCTGCAGTACAGTGGTCACCAGCCCACACTAGAGTGAAACCCAAGCTCAAACCTGCTGGAGCTTCAGCTGTGTCCTGTAACCTGAGTTCAAAACATATAGGCTGCATAGGAGCATTACCTGTGTGAGAGTTTGAAACTGAAGCCATCCTATTGAGGTATTTCACAGATCTGCCCTAGGAGGCTATAAGGCTTCCAATACAATTCCCCAGCTGATGTCCTTCCTGTCCAAACTTTGAGGTGCCAGGTAGCTCCCTGTGGCAGCAGGACCAGACCACCTGCCTGGCTTCCAACCTTTAGTGCCTACAAATGCTTTCCTGCTGCCCCATCTCCATCCATGACCCAGTGACGGGCTCCTCCACAGACCACTCCTGCTGTCCCAACACCATGAGCCCATCTTCTTCCACTCCCATGAGCCCAGGGAAGCACCTACACATGTTCTTCAGCAGCAAAACACTGCTCCAAGTCTCCATCACTTGATAAACAGACACTTCTAAATTCAGGCATGAAAAATTACCAGGGAATTTGAAGCTGTCTAAGCAAGACAGAGCCCCCCCCAGCTTCTGAATGCATCCATGGGGACAGTGCATATTAACATGCTAATACAAACTAAGTAAAAATTAATAGAAATACAGGAAAAAAAGCAACTCAGTGGAATCCTACTAGATATACTGAACTTATATCTCCAGGAAAAATTAATTCTCAAACAAAACCTGCTATGATAACACACTATTTTTCTATCATTTTAGAGTAAATATATATTTTATCAGAGCAATCTGTGTTAGTCTGGTATATTAAGGCATGCATTAATTGTGGATTTGGAGTGCAGCAGCAATAGCTTCAGTTTCCAGAGAGATCAGTGTCTGTCAAAATAGTATTCTTGGACAGAAACTCAAAGCACCAAAAACCTTAAACCAAAGATGTGAATGAATGAATCAATACCTGCAGAATAAATGCTGAAAGAGCAACTTCAGTACTACAGCAACATGCAAATTTCTTCATAATTTCACATTTCAAAAAAACACTTCAGAAATTCCATCCATTTCAAACAAGTTTGGAGCCCACCACCTGATGAGATGAGGTCAAAGCCTTCCTTCTTTTTATGTGAACAGAGTTCATGAAGAAAAAGAAATAGACTTGGGGAAATATTTACATGATTAATATGTATACTTGGATCAAGCATTAATACATAATGTCTTCTGATCTTCAGTGACATGATCTTTCATGCAAAAAAAATCAAGTCATCTGCAAACATGTCATGTCTTCAAAAACATAAATATTAATGCAGGATTCAGTGCATTTCAAAACTCATTATTTTGATTGGAATGTGAGAAATGAGTGAGCCAGAAGTGAATTAAAGCTAATTATAGTAACTAATTGCCATAATGTTGTGGGAAAATGCAGACCATAGTCCTTGCTTGAGGTTGGAAGACATACAGAAGCAACTTTCACTGGCATTTTATAGCTGTAGTAATTTAGAAGAAACTGAGAGGAACAGAAATTACTCTTCTTGGTAGAGTTAATGAAAGACTGGTGCTTGAATTTGAGCAATTTTAAGAAGTTTTGTCTCTACTCTTCTTTTCAAGTCAAGTACATTTAAAACCTTTCAGATGTTTTGCATTATAAAGCATTAGCAAAATTAAAGTAAAGGTAAGTTACCTTTACTGAATCCTGACATGTTTGATCTTCATAAACAGACACCCGGGCAGCTGAGGCTGCCTGGATTTGAGAATGAAAGGTTAGCCTAGCCTTTCAAAAAAAGAAATATCATACAGAAAATACGCACATGTATTTTCAATCCAAATGGCCCCTCATGGCTGAAGAGAAGTTCAGAGCCCATTTGAACCCGTATAAAGAGGAGGAAAGACAGAGCAGCTCCCGAGCCTGCCCAGCACAGCAAACGTCACCTCTACCCTTCTCATGCTACAGTGGCATCCAGAACATCAGGTCTCAGAAAGCATTAACTATTTAAAGAGGCATTAGCATCACCTTCTCCAAAAGCACAGGTTTTGGAAGACACCCAGTTCTAGGGCAGCTTGAGACCAGAGCAGCAGCCTCTTTGCCTTTCAAATAATTCCAGCTGCGCAAAGGAAAAAAGCATTACGGCTTTGGGGTGCCCTTCTAACAGTACATGCTTGCTGGACACTGAGAGCACTCCAGCTTTTGGAGAGAACTCCGGAGAGGAGCAGCAGGAGGATCCAGGTCTCCTGCTCACAGGGAGCTCTGCTCACACAGATAGTTGAGGACAGGAGTCCCAAACCCCACTGGTTAAGTTTGCACAGAACTTAACCCATTAATCTCTCCCTTCAGCAGCATTACTGGTAGCAAAGCAAGCAATATTTAGTTTTATTGTGCAGTAATTTTGACAGAGAGCAGGGGAACTAACACAAATTTGCTTCCCTGATGTTGCTCATTTTGTCTGTTTTCTTTCTTTTCTATAGACTGTGTCCTGTCTTGCCCATTAGCATTCCAGGGCAAGGTATATCCCTCTACTGATAGGATTTTGTGTAGTGATTTGACTTTTTTGGCTTTCTGCATCACTGTAAGAAAAAAATACAGGCTTTAACATTACCCAATTCCAAGTTATTGTACTGATATTTTAGCAGGAATAAGTGAAGCTTTATGAGAACAGCATGAACATCTGATGCCCCTCAAAGCTTCAGTGCCAAACAAATCATCACTTTCTGCAGACAAAAAAACCCCTTCTGATGTTTCCCTGCCACTGCCTCGGAGCCTGCTCCCAAACTGTAAATCGTGCAAAGAGTAAGACTTAGTTTTACCCCAATTGCTTTGTCCATTGCAATTTAGGAAGTGCCAAGTATTGTCTTCAATGGCATTTGTTGCCCTATGTTTTCATTATGCAAATTTTCTACTGTGCATGGTGGCTTTTCCTTTGGCAGGGAAGATGGAATAGCTAATTGAGAATAACATTTGTTGTTCTTTGGCAATGTTGTCTTTAGCAACAATTTAAAAAAAATCATTTCTGTCATTCAAACGACCCCAAGGAGACTCAGTTTGAATCCATTAAAAAAAAAATAATAAAAAAAATCTCACCATTCTTTCATTAAATTATTGGGACTATTCCCTCTAGGATTTGGGTTTTTTCTTGAAACACAAAGGAAGGGATCATAGCTTAAGAACTGCAGAGTAAGCAAAAGCATGAAAATGAAGGGGAGAAAGAAAATCTCTTTTGGAGAACCTGCTGTTTAAAAACAATCACATCACCAACTTTAAATACAAAAATAAAATAAAAGCAAAGCCATGGCAGAGTAAAGGAAGGATAAATAAATAAATAGATAGATAAAACAAGGTCACTGTTAATAGGTAATGGTCACCATAAACTGCAGCTTCCAGGGGTCCAGAATATACTGGGAACTTGCAAACAGCACTCCAGAGCGAGGAGCAAATTTAAAGGTTCATCCACAGTTATGACCTGCTTTTCCTGAACACAGTACAAAATCCCAAACAGATTAACTTACTACCTTTATGACATATGTTAATATGTAATATAATAACTTAATGAAAGGTAACAGAAGTCAAAGAGAAGAGGACAGGTGCCATTTGTGTATGCAACATAAGCAACCCCCATGCTCACCAACACCAGCTTATCATTCCCAGGAAGGATAAATCCCAACACCAGGCACCTTGGATCTGCAGCGATGGGATAACCTGTCAAGGACCTTGACGTATATCCCTTTCAAAAGGGACACACACGCAGTGATACCACCACAGTGAGACCCTGGCCTGTGGCTCAGGCCACAAGAAGGGGAACACCACAGCATCCACCAGAAAAGGAGTTTGCAAAACCAGTGTGAAGTCACTAAGTTTGTACTCAGGAAATTTTTATATAAGGAAGAGATGAAACAAGGAGACTTATAAAGAACTACATTTATTTTTGTTTACAGCAGATATCATAAATAAAGCTAAACAATTTTCACTGTGTGCAAAATACAGAGTTTCCATGTGAAAATTTAAATACAGAGTTAAAAACTATTTAATAAAAATATTCAGTTAAGATTATAAAGTAAAATAAAGACAGAAGATTTAGGAGGAGAAGGACAGAATCCTCACTGGGCAGGAACAGCAAGGAAGACTGCAACAGAGAGTAAAAAACACAGCAATGGGAAGTGGTTTGAAATGGCAGACCTTTATGTCACAACCTTCATATTAAAGCATGCTGAGCTTTGTAAATACACACTGTAGCCTTGAAATACATAGGAAGTCACATCCCAACCATTTGTGCAGGAAGTGACCCTTCAAATACGGAGAGATTTCCATGTGGGCACAGCATGGAGACTTTCAAAGCCATCAAGTCATTTTAGGATACCCAATACTATCAGGTGAGTCAAGCAAACATGCAGGTCAGTAAGATAAGGAGCGTGGGGCTCCGACCCTACAGCCCTTCCACATTCCTGGCTAAAGCACATGAAATGCCAAGAGTGGCAGAGGATGTCCAGCCCTTCCTGAAAATTACTCCTAAGATGAATTCCCAGAGTCCCTTCCCTTTGAAAGGGATCCTTGGTAGGGACAGTTGGATTAAGACCACATCAACCAGACTCTGTGTACTTGCTGGTCAGACTGAGCCCTTGGTTCTTTTTTGGATTCGTTTCCCCCTCTAGACTGTCAACTTATGATTACACAAAAACTTACATATTTTATTACATAAAAATAATGGCATAAGTTTGTCATGGAGAGTAGTGGCAATGTCTCGTGCAGCAAGACAAATCCATTCATCAGAGTGCCAAATGGGGCCCAGTTAATTTGTTAATAAAACAACTCAAACCAAAACACTCTGGTTATATAAACTTGGCATGTTGGTATTTCAGCCTGAGAACTGCATGCACATTTACTGCTATTAGGCCTGTCTACAATGTCACTTGGGGTGGAAGGCTGGAATTTGCATCACTTTGGCTCCTTCTAAAGAAAAGTAATTTTTGTGCCCTACTTTTCCAGTATGAAAGCAGAGAAGTGCTCAGACAATGCTTGTTCCTTGCACGTTTGAGCTCGATGGAAATAGCTGCTCACGCTAACCAGGAGAATCAGCTGATTTTAAATCTTTCCTTCAATTCTTTGAAAGACATAAGGCTTTAACTAGCTCTTTCAAGAAACTATTTACTTGCCTAACTTACCTTAAAGGCATAGGGAAGCAAACATGCAGAGACACAAAGAAAAACATTCCCTACAGAGAGTGCAGCCATTACCTGTCTCTAGAACCATGAATTCAGCAAGAGGTTAACTGATCATGCCAAAGCTCCATTAATATACCAGACACACACAGTTTGCTCCAAAAGTTTTCAAAAAAACCCACCACAAAATGCTGTCCAATGACAGGGTTAGTCACACAATTTTGGAACTGGCAAGCAGCAAAAATTCACCTGAGAGCAGAAAGGCTTCAGCCAGTGAGCGGGTGCAGCACCGGAATGTTGAATCGGACTAAAAGCAATGAGGGAGGTTGACAGAAAAAACAAGGAAGAAAACACAGAACTTAACTTGGTTATAGAGGAAAGCATCAGAAGGATTACATAGAAGAATTGGCCAAAACAAAACTGCCTTTTTTATTCCCATTAAATTATGAATGAGGACAAATAGGTATGAATATTACTAGCAGAATATTAAGATGAAAAAGTGAAAAATGTCTGCCAATTAGATCAATACCAATAAAATAACCCTTCCAACAGAATCACCTGCAAAATCCCAGTGGAATATGCACTGTTATTAAGCTTCCTTAGGAAAACACTTTGATTATGCAACTTCCTGAATTCTACTGTGGAAATGTCTAGATTTTATTTCCCATTATAAAAATCTATACAAAACCAATGCAATATTTTTTTTTAATCTGATTTTTAAACATTCTGCTAGTAAGATTCACCTGCTTTAAGTTCATTGGCCAGAGATTTCCCAGTTTCTTAGTACATCACCATTTTCTGGAAGTTTACCATTATGCTCACTCTGCTGAAAAAGCAGAAAACTTCCTGCAGTAAACAGCAGGAGGAAACTTCAGGAAAACGTGTTCCTAAAGACTCTGCTGTTGACAAACTGAAATCAAAATTGATGGCAACCCAAATTTAAAACCTTTACCACTCAGCAGTTTGCTGTGTTGCAGGAGTAACATGGTAAATTGCACTGCAGATTTCATCCTTGTTAGGGTGAAACAATTACTATCATCAGCAAATGATTAAAAATAATAGAGTGTATCAAAGTAGGGGTTTTTTTCCAATGCTATAAAAAAGGTGCAGATAGATTTCTTTACATATATACAGATGCCCACCATGTTACTATAATTATTGCTGTGTCCAGTCAATGTTCTAGCAAAGTTTGGCTGAATACATGTTTGAGCATTAATGGCAATTGATTTCAAAGGAATGCTACCATACATCTAAACAATTTTCTTCAAGCACTTTTTCAAGTTCTGAGCATATACTTAACAATTTTTCCCCAAAAATATGTAACAACTCTAAAATGTGAAAACCTTTATCCTCATAGTTTAGAGAAAGGCAAACTATCTAGAGAAAAGATCCAGTTTGTCATTTATTTTAAAGACACATTATTTCCTTTTAATACCTAAGAGGCAGAACAATTCAAATCATCTTGTCCCACATGATATTAAAAAAATAAAACCCCAAACCTGCCAGCCCATAAACAGCAGAGTCATTTGAGAAGGTGACCCTCAACTTCAGTACTAAATGCAAC
This sequence comes from Scytalopus superciliaris, assembly GCA_013400415.1. Lineage (NCBI taxonomy): Eukaryota > Metazoa > Chordata > Aves > Passeriformes > Rhinocryptidae > Scytalopus > Scytalopus superciliaris. The sequence goes on along the minus strand of VXBX01004892.1, from coordinate 280,120 downwards.
AGTATTTCCTATTGTTTATGCCACATTCTTTTGGCTGCAAAAAGTGCTACAGATCCTTTTAATTTTAAGCTACATATATTGCCATGTTTATGTATTTGCTTATTTTTTTGTTAACTTCTGAATTTAAACATGGAAGTATTTGAGAGGCAGGGAGTGTGCTTACCTCACTGGCTAACTAGGCTGAAAATAATCAGAATTGGGATGCCAGTATGTCCTTGCTGTTAAATAGATTATTTAACCTGTCCAGACACCTTCTGATGAAGGTAGACCACACTGAGAGACATCTGAAAGAAATTTACTTAGCAGCTGCCATCAGCTGTACACATTGAAATTGATTAAACACCCAACTAAGAAGTCATCTTAGAATACATTTATAAGCTTTTGTTGTTTGTTCTAAAAAAAAGATTCCAGGACACTGGGAGCAGTGCCTACCCAGAGGCACAACAGCAGTGATCTCAGTTACAGATGAGTGCTTCATAAACTGATATTCCTCATATCACCCACCTAATGAGGAAGCCTTGACCTGAGGAGCAAGTCAGGTCTAATTACACTACCAGTTCCTTTGACTTACAATTTCAATCAAGCCTTCACTCAACCAACATTTGCTCTTCAAATTTATTTAAAAACTTTAAATAAATTAGTAGAACAGATAATACCCACTATTAACAAAGGGTATCTAACACACGTAAGCAAAGTAAAAGGCATGACTAGGAGCAACGTGAGTTGTGTACATGATTTTTTTAAAAAACATATTCATGCAAATTATGAACCTCGTAACCCAAAGCAAAGATGAAAGCAAGAAAAAAAACAAGCTACGCGCCATATTCAGGTTTCAAAACCCAGTCATTTGCCAGAAATATTCCCCAAACATCTGAAAGAACATGTGTTCTTTCTTGGTCTAACTGAAAAAAAGAAGCAAAAAAGCGGGGGGGGGTTGGTAAGCAGGGAGAAAAATGGTTTTGAAATGCACCATCTTTCCCAATGATCTGATCACAGAATAAAACAGTGGAAAAAAATAATCTACAAAATATCCTTCATCTGTTTTCGTGTTCTGGAAATGTGTCTGGACACTGTCCTTCATGCTCTAACATACAGTACATTTTATGTTGAGAATTTTGATTGTACCTTGTTTATATCAGAAGGAATCCACCATTCATTGAAGTCATGCATTAAATTGCATGAAAAGTAGAAAAACAAAACAAAAACCCAAGAACTCCAAAACCAAAAACCCCCTCTCAAGAAAACAGGCTGTTAATTTTGAAAATCTGAAAGGCACAACCGAGCAAGATATGTAGAAGAATTCAAACCCTATAGAATCTTTTCACCCATTCAAGCACATTTTCAAGTGATAGCTCTGCTTCCCGGTACATGTGAGTAAGTACCTCTAGAAGAGCACAGAGGAGTGGCACACCCAGGCTCAAGAGTTCGTACAAGTAGGTATAGTTATATGCATTGTCCCTGAAATGGAGATTGGTAGCGTGCAGAAAACCATGCATCCAGTTAGACAGGCGTCTGGGAATGTCAAGCAGATCCCTTGTCACCCGCAGGGGCCAGCTTAGCGTGCCCCTAAAGAAGGAAGTCAGGATACCTGGGGACCTGTCCTCTGGACTGCTAGCAGCAGACAAAGTGCTTTCTGTGGTGGTCTCTGGGGGTTTGGGTTCCACTTTCTTCCATGCTTCTGTTGCCTCCTTATGTAAAGCATAAAAAAAAAAAGTTAAATATGCTTCTAAAGTATGTAAGTCCAGTTTCTGCTACTGTCTTCAAGTCTTTGTGTATATTTTCATTTCAAATTGCTCTTAAGTTCAACCCTCCTCTGCACAGGAAAAGCTAAATTGTGTTAAGAAGCAGATTATAAATATGCCAAACTCACAGAATCAAGAGGTTTATACTTTAGGTAGAAAACATCCCTCCACACATAGATATTGCACCCTGCTCCAGATAAAGCTGCCTCAGCATCTCCTGCATTACCAATATAACCAATACCTACCTTTCCTTGGATCTGTAATGTTGCTCTTCTCTTTCTGTGTTTCGTACTGATTTTGCAGTGTGTAAAATGAGGTTTACAGTAAAATTTACCTACAAGAGGGAAAAATAAATTATATGACATTATCTATATGTGTATGGACTGAAAACTCACTGTTGCATCTATAAAAAAAATCACTAATGGTTGGGCAGCAAAAGGAATGGGAAACTTGGCACTGACTCTGACTGGGTTTCTTTTACAGTATCCAGCTTTGCACGTTAGTTCAGTAATGTAAGGTCATTTATCTACCACTCAGGTATGAGATTAATAAATCACCAAAAAACCAAGATCCCATAAATACAAAGTCACAAACCAACACAAGATATCAAGAAAAAAAAAAAAAAAGTCAAATAATCAGCTAAAAAAAGTCTTTGCAGATTCTCTGGATAGAAAAAGAACCACTTTTGATCTTGAGTCTTTAATCCTTTTGCAAAAGGAGATCTATTCAGACCATGTGGAAGTGGTGAGGGAATTTCAATTCAGTTTGATAATTTCCCTCTAAACTAGAGATAAAAAGAAAAACAAAAAAAAGGGGGGGGGGGGATGGCAAAAAATAGGCTCTAGGTGGGATTAAGTGCCCAAAATCTGAACCTCCTGTTCTTCCAGCAGCCTGGAATAAATTACACTGTGCTTGGCCAGTCCTACTGCTTTCAACCCCTGACCCATAACATCGCAAAAGAAATAACCTATATTCCCCCATCCATGTAAATCTGCCACTATTATGGCTTATCCTTATAGCACACATTACTTAATGGCCAGTTATAAATGAGAGGTAAGAATTACTCCGTATTGTTGGAGAAAAAGCCCCATTTTTCCCCCATACTTTGACCTGTGATTGGACAAAGTGCATTTTGATCACTCAGCTTATTTTCCACCGAGGATTTCCTCATTTAAAGCTCAGGTCTGTCATAACTCAATTCTTTTGAAAGGCTAGGACTGCAAGTACAAGGACTCAAAGACCAGTATGGACACAAACAACATACTTGGCAGACCTCCTCCTGACCCCGACCTACCGGGCCAGATCTTTCTCCCTAGTTCCATTAAACGCATCAATACTCAGACATTTCAAAATAGTCTTAAATAGCTCCTATATTACCTTCTTCAACATCAAAGGCATAAATTCCTAAACGGAGTGTTGTAGAACATATTTCACACTTGAAGCACTCCCTGTGGAAGAAGTGGCCCTCTGCACTCAGCCGCTCCATAACATAGACCCGTTTTTTGCAGAAATAGCAAATGTCGCTCCCCCCAACAGACTGAGGAAATTCTTTTCGCAGAGAACTCTGTTAAAAGATAAAAACAGAAAAGCACATAAAGCATGTGGAATTACACCCAGATAGAAATCCTTATTAAGGGGGCCATTGCTTTAGCTGCTTGAAGTGTTACACAGCACCCTTCACACACAATTGTAAAAGGTGTCAGTCAGCTTTTTTTATTACTCATTTGCTGCAGTTCTGCAGGTTTATGCAGCAACTAATAAATCAGGAATCACAGGGACTTTAAGGGGTGACTTTTATACTTTTATCCAGTTTCCCTTTGGGAGTTCACCGTCACTTTGTGATTACTCAGGTACAAGGGCAGCATCAAACCCAGGTGCTCACTCGTCACCCTGCACCACCCTGGCTCAGTGTCCCATGGCTGTGGGCACTGGCCTTCCCCAGAAGGTGAAGGCAGACCTCACCAGCCTCAAACAACAGACACATTTGGAGCCAAGAAAACAGATGCCCTGAAGACTCAGATCATACACACTCCAGAGGAGAATGTAGGCTTGTGCTTTAAGGTCCAGGAAGAAAAGCTGACAGTTCTCACCCCTGGTGTCTGAGTTACCAGTCACATCTCCACAGACGTGCTTCCCCTCTTAGCCATGTTCCTGCTGAGACTACAGCCCAAGCTAGGGTTGGATTGGTTTTAAAAATCAATCTGTTTCCTACCACAGACATTCAGAACATTTTTAACACACTGGACTTTAAAATATGATCCATATTAACAACTTGAAACTATTCTGAAAGTGTTGAAATTAGGCTGGTAATTAAGATTCTTTAATTGCTACAAATCCCATGCTCTCTTGGATATACATGCAAAAAGGCACAGAAAAATAAATTACAAACAGATTAGATGCTACCGGGCTTCCCTCTTCTTATTAGAGGCAAGTACGAGGAGGTTACTTTGCATTCCTGTATTACGGTTGGTTACAGGTCGGTACAGATGAGCATGCTGCATCTACCACATCCATCACCATCACCCTCCCCTTCCACCATTCTTGCTGCCACAGGAGAGGTACCACGTGGGATGGAGGAGGCACAGCCTTGGCAGAGTCCAGGCACATTCAGACAGCAGCACACAGTCAACATAACTCATTTTTAATTTGGCAGCAAAAGGCAGCCTTGGAACATTTTTAATGTGGAGTACAAGTGGCAATTGTCATTGTCACATTGTCTTGTGTTTGAAGTTGAGAATCCTACTCCGAAATCTTCCATTAGCACCCCGTTCTGCCATGATAGATCAATTCAGAGCACAAAACTTTCCAAACAAACAGCCATGCAAATGGAAAAACCCATTTTTTTTTTTTTTCATATGTGCTTCTAAAAATACGGTGTTAATAGAACAGATAGTTAGAATGACGCAGAAGGAATTGAGTTTAGTGCTGGCTGGTAAGTGTCATCACTACAACACAACACCTTACTTTGCTCCCCAATACCTGACAGCTCTGAGCAGAGGTGGCAGCAGATGGAGAGTGAGGAATGAGGCAAGAACCTGCAGCTCTGTCCAGAGATCGCTTCTGAATTCAACACAGAAGAGTGTCAGCATTGAAAAACAGCCCGCTCCAAGACGAGGCATGGCGATTCAGCATTTGTGTGTTAAAAATAACTGCCTAAACATGTACTATGCAAAACTTTCTTTAGAAGCCACCCTGATTAATAATTGTCCCCTGTTACTAATTCTACAGTAATAACATTTAATAAAAGCCTCCTGAAGTTTTAATTCATACAGTCAAGTAATAAAAATAGAAGACACGGTGAGCAACATTTCCAGCACATTCACACATCAGCATATTTTGCCAATATTCATTTGATTCCTTAATAAGTGTTAGACTAAGACCTTTCATAATGGTTAAGGTGCTTCACAACCAAAGTCTTAAGAGTCAGGATGACATTCTGGAAACACTACACTTAAGTGAAGTTATTGTTTCTTTGTGGGTTTAGTCTTACCAGTTCAAGCTGTGGCTTGGGTCTGTGATCATTCACATACAGATTTACAAGAACTTCAGCCACAGCTCCAATTGCACGTGAGACTTTTCCTACAGTTGTCTAACCAGAAAAGGGGACAAGATGAAGAATAGAAGGAAGAGCTTTAGTTATCTTTGAAATAGAATTTAAAGAAAAAAAAAGGACAAGATTGATTGGAAGACATGCAAACATCAATAAAGGGAGGCAGGAGAAAGAGCAGAGGGGAAGTCTAGCAGAGCACAAGCATGTTCATGCGTGACCAGTGTGCTCCACCTTGTGCCACAGAAGGCTTTTGTGCAGCCCACAGACTTCTCCTGGTCTCCACATGGAGAAATAGCTGATGGGTGCAAATGCTGCTCCTGCAGCACAAGGTCTCCTGCTGTGCCCATGGAAGCCTGAGCTGGGAGCTACTGCCTGGCTATCTGAGCTGGGCATTCTGACAGAATAAAAGAACTCCTACTGTTCTCATCAACTTCTTGGGACTTTGTTGTTGTATTTCAGAATGGGGTGGAATTAAATGTCACATTACCAATACACAAACTCTGGCATTTTAGAGAACATTCTAGGAGAACATACATGCCAAGTTCCCACACAGAAATGTTTTGTTGATGTTCACAGAGCAACCATTTGCCCTTTCCCCAGGGACTCAATGCCAGGGAAAACTGGAGAAACTACACTCCTGAAAGGAAGACATCTCCTTCAGCCTGCTTCATCACAGTGTTACAGCCATGAATGTTAGGCTGTTTCTAACCAAATTTATCAATTAGGCCTGCAAGGAGATTGCACTTCCTCGGGCTGTGACTCCAAACACACTGTAGACAGACCACTGATTGCATGGTCCAGGCTTTCCTGCCAAAACACATACCCAGGGCCTGGAAAAGAAGAAAGATGTGTGTGCATGAATGGTAACAGATGGGTAGGCTCTCTAGTCCTCTGCTTCTAAAGAAAAGACTGTGAAGACTTAGCAGAGTTACAGAAATATTTTCTATCCTAAACTGAATTTCCTGTAGTGATTTGGATTTTAGTTTTATAGGCAATGTAAGATGCCACAACCTCTCTGGTACCAAATGCAGCCAGGGCCATCCTAGTATGGCCAGGGATCTGGTACTCTGCTTCTGAAGTCAGGCCGTTGTTTCTCCCTTGAGAATCCATGATCTCATCTCTTACACTCCATTTGCCCCTCACAGAGCCCAAATACTACATAAATAAGGCTCTTCTCAGTGAAATGATTCATCTACTGCCACCACACCAACTTCTACTAATGGGAAGGTTTTAAAATATCAGAAAATTACCATGAAGAAAGGAGAAAAATATAAATGCAATGGTATTTGCAATACTTTAAAACAATTTAAAGGTATTTTCCATCAAATTTAAAAACAACTATATTGTGGGTGTGTTTTCAGAAATGAAGATGGATAAAAATATTATTCAGTATCTGCACAACTTGTGGGTAACAACTGCAAAGTTAAATGCCAATTACATAGCACAGTGCAGTCCTAAGTGGTACATCAAATTATAAATCAGTAAGAGAAGTGCTACTTGCTACTACAGGGAAACTACATTCCTTTGCATTGTTTAAGATCATGAAGGAAAAAAATTTCCTCCCCAAATTCTGCACCTCCGAATATGCTGAACAACTTTTAGGCCACATACAACTTCTTACCTACAAAGTTCAAGGTAAAAGAAGGCGTTCAAAGACAGTCAAAGCAGAAAGTTTACCTTGAACTAGTGAAATGCTGGACCAATCAGTTAAATAACAAGGCTGTGCTTAAAGTGCAAGTAGTTGAATTTCAAGAAAAGTATCCTTGAGCTTAAACTACACCTTGACATTCATCAGGTTGGCTGATTTCTGTTCTCCACCCACTGAAACAATCTATGCCAACATTCAAGCAGTCAAAACAAGAAAATTGCATGTTTATACATATTTTAAAAATATTATTAAAAGGAAACATTCTTATAATGAATGTGAATTCACATTTCAAGTAAAATCAAATGGGATTTCAATTTAGTTTAGTGACAGTGCCCTTACAACCATGCTGTAACCTTTGATCAGCTCTGAATTGGTCAGGCAAGAGATGATTGCTGTAGCTCCCTTCCAACTGAACTGTTCTCTTCTGTTCAAATGCCACTCAGTCACAAAGCAGATGTATCAGGGCAGAATGAGAATCCACCAGGGCAGCCCCATGAGCATCTGCCACCATCAGAAACATCTGAGTGCTGCCCTGCAAGGCTCTCTTGCCCTTGTACAACAAAAGCACAACCATCAGGGATCCCCTTCTCTGTCTTCTCTAAACCTCACTCTGCTTATGGACAAGGATTTTAATAACATCCTCATCCCATTTAATTGTGTAAGTGTAATAAACTCCAGCTGCAGGAGAGGGTCTGACCCCAAACCTACACACATTCCTGCAGAGAACCTATCAGCTCTCACACGGCTTAGCTTTGGTCAACAGCACACAGATCTCTGCCTGCCTGCTGCTGCTCAAGTACCTTACAAACAGTATACACATAATGGGGTTTATATTTCGCTCCTACCCTATTGCCCCTGAGGCTACTGGTGTATGTGAAGTCACACACAAACACACACGCAATTCTGTCACGCTGGGGCCACTGTCTGTATGTGCCAGGCTACTGCTCACAATCCAGGCAGGTTTATACCACCAGCTTTAAACCCTTTGTTGAAAAGGAAACTCCAAGAGTTACTTCAGATGGTGAACTTCAGTAAACAACCAGAAAACACTTAAAACTCTCAAGCATTTTTGATTTACTAAGAGTTTTGACCTGTCCATGATGCCTTGCCAAAGCTTTTCAGCAGGTTGATCAGGATGGTTATTAATGTGAAAAGAGAAAGCTGCATTCCCCTGCTATTATTTAGAGCACTACAGCCAACCAAGGAGTAAGCCTTGGCAGTATTTTCATAAAACAAAGGAAATATGTTCTCTGCCTCCAAAAGCACACAATGCTTTCCCTTTGTTCTTTCATATCCTTAATGATTTTCCTGGTCTTATTTTGCTTTGAAAGTGATTTATTTACTTTTGGTACAACATGCTATATCTATTTTCCCTCTGAGATAAACAACATTTGAGTAATAAGTTACTGTGTGTAGGAAACACCCAAGCCTTGCTTACCCCTCGTAATGAGAGTCACGTCACTGAAAGGAAGTAGTTGGTACAAACCCTGCAGGGAGCAAAGCCTACTGATTGCAACAACTCGTAGTTCTTACAACATACTGTGTGGATTCACTCATGCAAAGCTCAGATACAGAGTTTTCTGAAGGTCAACCCAGCTTTAGGAAAACAGGAATAACCAAAGCCCAGCCTGTAAATATGCTAATTCATAATTCTAGTATGTGAATTTTGACAGCTGATTAAAGCTAGAAGGTAGTTTTGCTTATTACTGGCATCTTGCATATAGAAGTTAATTCTCAGTAAGTTGCAATGACTGTATGTCTTTAAAGAAGCAATATGGTGCCATAGCCTTCTTTTCAAGTGTTCCTTTCAGGCCTTAGACTTAATAATAGCTTTCTGTAACAAGACAGTATGATTTTGTAGCCACCATTTTCAATAACTGTGCCACCACAATAGTGTTCCAATGAAAATTCAACAGATGCAGTGTCTGGTAACATCAGTACTCACTTGAAATTAAAATGAAGTTACTAACTATTTAAAGGATGGGAGGGTGCTGATATTTATAGGTCATTATCATGAAGTCTTAAAGAATTCAAAAGACTTCTGTTGTCTTCTGGTTTTCTGCTGGGAAAAAGCAGAAACACTGAGAGCGACATAAGCGAGCTCTTCCTCTGGCTTAGTAATCCCAAAACATTTTCTCATGCTGAAGTCTAGACTTACCTAGTGATAGCTCTGAGAACAGAGACCAGAAACACAAATTCTAATCCTATAACCTCCTCTTCACAATAGCACAAACACAGCCAATTACTGGTACATATTCACAGCAGAGAGGTCCAAACATATAACACGCACAGCACTTGAAAATGCACACTGTGCATCTGAAATACTTTCCAGTTTTATTTATATAGCACTGCACATTTAGTCAGTGTTTATATAATAGAGTATCATAAAATTTTCACATACTGAAAAGTGTGCAACCTTTAAAGATAAAACAAAGGGACAATTAGACCATGGAAGGGCATGGAGAGATTGCTTGTTATGAAGCCAAGGCCGTAGCAGGGTGGCACATTGGCACCCCCTGCTCCAAGAGGTGTCCTCTTGCAGATTCCACATCTCCCCCACCACCCTGTTCCCCGCTATTCACGGGTCCCCTACCCCGTCCCCACACTTGACCTACATCTCTCTTCTGTGGTGACTGTTTATCACCCCTTAATGTGCCAAAAGTGGGCACAGAGGGCAGGCAACCTCCCCTTCCCTGCAACTTCTTAGTCACCCCTGTGGCAAGGACAGCACCAAAGTCACTTGTACTCACTGGCACCTGAAAGGAAAGTCACAAGGGTTTATCTAGAGTAATCCATCATCACTTGGGGTTCATTTAGATCACCTTCTGATTACCACATCTGCCCCAAACAGGAGGAGTAAAAGTTTACCTGATCATTATCAGACCTGCTACGTAAAAAAATCTCCAATATGCCCTGCAAAATGCACCATATTTACACAGTGTACAAGAGGACATGAGCCTCTACAACCTATGGAGCTGTACGTGCAGGCATCAAGAGGGTCATGCATGTAGATCTGCCAAAGAATAAATGTAATCCTACTCAACCAGCCAAACATTTACCCAGTGAGATGAACATGTATTTACTTTGCTGGTGACAGAACTAGACTTTCTTGCTTCAGCTATGCTGCATTCTACCAGTACCTCAAGAAAGAGCATTTTTCAATTGAAGTAAACTCAACCTGAGTGAAATCAAGTCACAACAAAGTATTGCCACACCATTTAAATACAGCGGCAAACTCAAAAAAGGCTGTAAGTGCACTTTAAGCAAAATGCAGTTTTTAAAACATCCAAAAGGGATTGCTCAGGTCAAATGTTCTCCAAGAAAATATGTTAAAATCACAATTATTATCATGGAGTTTCCACAAGATTAAGGGCCTAGCTCTCATATTTTTTTCAAGTCTCTCAGATAGCTTTGTATTTTTGTTTGGGGGGTGGGGTGGGCTTTGTTTTGGGTTTTGTTTGTTTGTTGTTGGGTTTTTTTTGTTTGTTGTTTGAGGTTTTTTTTAATTGGGTTTTTTTTCCCCTCTTTGCAGAATCACAATAGCTCTCCAAATCAAACAAGCATCTGATATTTTGGCAACCATTACTTAGTTTAAAATGCATCATGTGCTATACCTCTTAGGTCATAAAAAGTAAGAGGTAAATCTAGGCAAAGGAATTATTTTGAAGCTGAAGGGAATTAGGGGATTACTGCAGTAAGGCACCTGCTGAGCTTGCAGTGTCCTTGAAGGGATGTCTAGCCCGTATTTCCCTGGAGAATGAGGGCCAGGCAGTCATTTCAACACAGCTCTGCCTCAGCTGAGGAACTGGCAAACGGCACGTCAGCTCAGTATCTGCCTGCCCAGTTACTCCTGAGGCTCTGAGCCTGAGTTCCAACCAGCGTTAACAATAAGGTGTAAAAATAACCTAAAAGTATTTAGAGTAAAACCACAACATGATCCTGCTGGACACCCACCAGGTGGGAAAACACCCTCAGTCATGGCTTACCTGAAGTTGGGCAATACTCATGATACTTGTGAACATTTATTTCATAAAACTGCAGTTACTTAAATACAGCAAAAGCTGGCAGAATGCTTTGCTCCTCCTCACAGCAAAGGGAGGTGGCACCCAATTCTGCCAAGGAGCATTTTGGTCCTGTGCCAGGCAGCAGAGCCCCCAGCTCCAGCAGCACCTGCACTGGGTCACAGCAGTCACCTTCAACACTTCTAGAAACATCACATTTCCACCTTTATTTCCACACTAACCCTAATCAATGCTACAGTGCTTCCAGACTGCTGCCTACACAACAAAAGTGGTTGAAGGAAAGGGTACCTGGGCCTTCATCTGCCCTGAAAAGCTGAAAAATATCAAACTCCATACATTAAAATCCTTCTAAAAGAAAGGGAGTTAAAAGTCAATGTCATCTTAGCTTCCACAGTCCAAGTGTAAGTAGAAAGGACTGAGGATCTGACTCCAGGGTTATCTATTCTCTTTCACTGAGAGCATGCACATTTCCTCTCTGTAAAGTCTGCTGTTACAAAGAACTATATTTTAACAATTAATATGCAGAAGCGAGTTTAAAGTACCAATAATTAAACACACAACAATAAAATGTTTGTATTGATAAGTGCTCATACAATTCCAAGACATGGCCTCTAGTCAAAATAAGTATTATCATGCACGTTCTCTACTACAGACCAGATTTACACTCTTAAGAAACCAAAATGCCACCCCAGAACAACTAACCAACCTCACGGCATCCAGCTTGCTTTACCATGCAAAGCTCCTTCTCCAGCATGTTTGTGGTATTATCCAACAACAGATCATGTCAAATAAGCAGCAATGCAAAACTTTCAGAATTGAAACAAAAGATGTTAACTATTTGCTTTGTTCTTCAGCTTTTACCTGAACTAGTTCTGACAATGACATTTCTCTTACAAACATGCTGAACTAACACCAGCAAATGAAGTAAAGTTTGATTTAAGTACGAATTACAACCTATAAAAGAACTGCTGGCAGTACCTTCGATCCAAGCCATTTCTCAAGCAGCTTTAGGACAAGCTTAGATTTTACAGGAAAAATCTGTTAACACAGAGTACCTGTCGAGAAGGAACAGCAGAGGAAGCTGAACCGACAGATGATGAAGCAGCAGCAGCAGCTGAATGATGAGGTGGAAGGCAAGAGGGAGTTGGGGGCTGAGAATGGGATAAGCCTTTAGTAGGTAGCTTATTCTGTGTAAAGCAGAAACAGGAGAGTTATCCAAGAGACAGTGACATTAGCAAAGGTTAAGTTCACAGTCATGCATCAAAAAAACATGAGGGCAACAACTACAGTTCTGTTCTTCTACTTCTGCACAGTGAGGACCCATGGAAATCACCGTGGCACCTTCATGGTAAACGGTATCACTGTACTCAATTGTTTTATAAAACTGGGAAGCACGGTAAGGTAGAGCTGGGAGAAGGCATAAGGAAACACAGGAAAAGCCAGAGTGCATTGACTAAGCACTACTGCTTACCAATTGATTAGAAACTGAGCTACCAGTGTGTGCTAAAGTATAAGACAGAGTTTATTCTAACACATTTCTCTCCTGCTAAAGTATTGACTAGCTTTACAATTTAGATTGTATTTTACATCCATTAAGTTATGCAATAATATTTAAACAATGCTTTTCACCAGTTTCAGTGGAATCCACGTCACTTTTCAGATCCACACAAAATGGAAGGAAAGTTAAAAGCAAAACCACTGCAATTTTTTCCCCTCCAGGAATTCTTTTAAGTCTTCTAACTCAGCACTTCTTCAGGTGCAAAACTTAATATTCACCTTTGGAAACTCCATGTATCCAAACATTGAGGCAAGATGTGCTGCTTTCTCTTTAATGTTCTTTTTATGGAATTCCCTATTTGCTATGGCCTGAGCTCTTTTCTGCAGCGACAGCCAGGGAAGGAAAGCCAAGAAAAGAAAGAGAGAGATTTCAGTTAATGCCATGTACATCAACAGAATATAGCAAGTTTGTAGAAAGACTTCTTATTGTCTTAGTATAAGCTAAAGTCAACAGAGAAAAAGCCAGCATAGCCAGCAAAAACACAGTATACAGCTTATCATATGCAGTTAAGAGACAGAAAAGAAAAGAAGTTTCTTGTCACCTGTTTCATTTTTTCCTCCAGGTGCTGAAGACGCTCAAGCACTCCAGAAAGGACAAATGCAGCAGAACAGGCAGATGCGAGATTTTCAGAGGTTTCTGACAGACTGGGCTGGGTATCTGTTTTTTGTACAGTCTTTGCTCTCCTGGCCATATGATCAGAACCACTTAAAGACTGTTTGGGTTCCCTGACCTCGTGTTCACTGCTAGCTACCACCTGAAACTGGGAAACACTTGAAGTGAAAAAAAATCTGCTTTCTGCACCACCATGAAGTATATGCAGCTTTTAAGGATGCTTCCGAAAGCGCGGCACAGTCATGCACAGAGCTAGAAATAAAACGGTCTCACATCACTTTGCACACTGACTGCTGCACCTCTGATGCTTGTGCACTGCAATAAACCAGTCCCACAGAGTTTATGCAGGGCTTGACATCCTGCTCTAGGTTTGTGTCTTTGTGAATAACCCCAGATAGCATCAGTGCAGAAGGACATGACACTACATCTCCTTCTAGGGTTTATAGCAAAGGTATTGGGTTGGGTCTTTTTAGCATGACATCTGTCTGAAAGTAAGCTTAAAATCAAATTATAAAAATATCAACAGCAGTTTTTGCCATAGTTCTAGATCTAGTCTGACCCAAGTCAAGTTATAACGTGTTTCAGATTTAAGGCATTTTCTGAGGAGTTCATAACACGTCTCTGAATTTGACTTTGCATATAAAACAGCTCCTGATCTGCAGGTTTCCACATGCAATACAGATCTAATTTCACTGCAAACTACTGCTGAAACACCACTACAGGATGTTTACTTCAATTTAAAACTCTAATGTAAAGTAACTATCAATACAGTTGAAGATGAGATTGCTTTCATTGAAAGTACTAGAAGACAAATTTAGACTGTCTTCAAAAACTTCCCCCATGTATATGATGCTGCAGAAGAGCTTTCAGCAGAAATTCTTCTCAAAAATTCCACTAAAAGAAATAAAAAACCTGGCCATCAATACCAGCTTTTCACAGCTCAAGCTTTTATCTCAGACATTTTGCCAGGTTTCTCAGGGTGGAACACTCTCTTTTCCTTATCATTACAACAGTCCAAAGCACAGACAAATTTTCAGGTACTCTGTAGTTTTCTCGCATTAAATGTAGCTATGTAATTATATTTATAAAATTTAAAGTCTACATGTGGTAACACAGACACCAACACTTAAGTTTTCAGGGTATTTTCCACACTTTCAAGCAATTTTCCCACCTGGTCAAGCAGGTGGTAAAATAGCCTTAAACTTTTAATGTTATTTAATATAAGTTATATAATGCGATTTTCACAGTTCTCAGCTAAACATATCTGTTAACTATGCAGATTACATACAAATATTGTCTTGTATATCCTGTAGTTCCCAGCAGTAAGAGAAGTGGTGTATTTGTCAGCTGTTACCCGTATGAGTTCCTACCTGCCTTTTTGGTTGAGGTGGAAGAAGGCTTGGATCCACAGGTTTAGCAAAGCGAGGATTAACAGGAGGGTCAGAAGCAAGCAGGGCTGGTCTACCTATTAGCTCCTTGTAAAGCATTTTTAAAATTGTAAAGACAGAGTGAAGGGGGAAAAAAAAGGAAGATAGTAAATAGGATTCAAAGACCTTTTGAGGCAGAAAGAAATAAAAAGCTGCTTTAAAAGATGTACTGTTATGGAGCTTAACAACACATTTTGCAGACTTCTGTCACCTACCGGTTTTATCAGTCCCTTCTACCATCAAAGATACACTTAAAATTGTGCACAGTCAGTATTCTTTAAGACAGTTTATGACCAAAAGTAACACACTGAGCCTTCCTGCAACATGGCCAAGCAAATCTCTGGTCACATGTTGCACACAGGGTATTGACAACCAGTCAGAGTGCAAACAACAGTGGTTCACAGACTGAGAAAATCACTGGACATCTCCAAAGCCTATGCTACTGGAGGACTTAAATATTTACATAAACAAATAGCATAAAGAATTAAGAAAGCCATCATCCTTGTCAGAACCTCAACACCTTGCTCATCCTTCTTTTGGATCTTTCGGGTGACAGATCCAAACTCAGTTTATTCAAACCATTTCTGGCTGAAGTGTGATTTTGAGCTTCTCATCCCTACCTCGGCAGCACAGGATGATTTTTAAAACACCACTAACCACATTAAAAACAAACCATGAAAATGCTGTGGCACGTATTTCATTTTGCCTACTTTAGAAATGGAAATGGCAGCCAGACATATCTTGCAAAAGATTAGGTTCCCTTCTTACACTTCCTAAATCTTCCACAAAGAAAGACACCACTGGATACGTAGTGTCCTTTATTCACAGAACACAGGAAATAAAAAGCCTTCTGCATTAGCATACGCAGCCAGCTTAGAGTTCCAAACAACACAAGTTCTACAGACTGACTTACATGAGATTTCTGGACACTGCAATTCACTGCACTTTTTAATATCATAAATAATGATTCATTAGATAATAATACCTTATATTAAAATGCATTTGTCAATGTGTATTAGTCATATTTGTTCTCCAAGGATTGAGAGAAATACTTTTAATTTGCATAAAGTATTAAAAAAGGCAACCCACTTCAAACACGTAACAGATCCACGTTTTCCCTTGGAAATCTGCATCACCTTCACAAGGAGGGACTACGGTTTAATTTCAGAGCTTACTTTTATGTTCCTCCATGACCTACCTGTCTCCGCAAAATCGTGTTTGAAGCATTCTCTTCAAACTTTGCCAGCAGCTGAGTTGCCATTGATTTAACTTTGTTCTGGTTCATTCCTTCTCTGCCATCACTCTGTGCTTTCCCAGCATTTGCCCCTTGGCTTGAAAAGCCCGAAGTCTGCAAGGAAACAAAAAGCTATGTTTTTCTTGGGTTTCTTACAACACTCATGAAGAGAGAGAAAGAGAGATAATATCCTTATCAGCAAACAGTTAAAGGAAATAAAGTCTACAGTATACTAAAAATGACACTGTTTAGCAAGCAAAAATCCTCAGGAAAATATTTTCTTTGGTCCCAGAGTATGGTAAAAGGGAACATTAATCAGTGCTGCTATTGATAAAACTGAGTCAGAAAGGTAACTAATCAGAGAGGGATAGAAACCAAGCTGCAATGCAAACTTCTCAAACAAAAATTTGTCTCAATAGCTGAGTTAGGAAAAGGAAAAAAATGCCAATACCTCATATGTTCTCATATCAGAATGAAAAGTACTGCAATTTAGCTAATGCTCTTCTCCCTATCAAATGATTTAGTGCACAACACAGTAAATTCCAGGTTTTAGGGGAGAGGCTTTTTGTTCCCAACAAGCTCAAAAAACCTGGCCCCAGCTCCCCAACTCCCACTGCTTCCTCAGCTCTGGTGCTCATCAAGGAGCTGGACACACGTGGACACCACCGAACACCAACCTCCTCGAAGACACCAAGAAGACCTTTCCGACGTCTTTTGTTAGTCTCATTTTCTTCCATTTTCCCTTCAACCTGAAAGGGTAAAGCCCAAACAAGTTCCATGGATTACTGCAGCAGTTACCAAGCTTATCCCAGCAGTTCCTCCCAGGATAACAAACTTCATAACCACGCAGGTGAGGTCTGGCCCGTGTTAAACCAGGCACACACAGGTGAGCAGTGTCAGCATTTGGGGGCCTTGTCAGACCCCCCCAGCTCAGCAGGATCGCTCTTCAGCCGGGAGCCTGGTGAGCCCTCGTGGCAGGTATCAGCTATGTAAAAGCTGTCCTACAACCCCTGACTGGGAGCTCTCACTGGACTCCAGTGGGTGAGAATATACACTCCAACACTTTGTTGAACACAGGCCCTATGACTTTGGTGTTTACCTTTATCCTCTTTTCAGTACTGAAGAATTTGTAATTCAAAAAGCAGTAACGCTCCTTGAAGAAAAAGGTATCACAGCATCAGTCATTCTGTGGACTTTCATCCAGACTACACTAGTTGCCAGGTAAGTAACAAAATCCAGGAGCCCCTCACTGTTTCACTATATCCCCCACATCCCTCCAAACCCAGCTATCTGCAGGCAGGTCATGTATTCATAGCACAGTCATACTGCCTTTTTGGAGCAACTGCTGTCTGCCTTAAAGGGCTGTCTCCCTTGTAAGGTTCATCTCCCTGACTATGGCTGAACATTACAGCACTTAAGCAACCAAACTGATTATTTTGTGCTCAAGCTATGTGTATATTTAATTATTTCACTCAAGTAGAGATTATACAAATCAATAATACTTCATACTCAGTCCACCCGAACTTGAAAAACAGTCAAGCTTAGCAATTTGTATTGCTTCTTATTAAATTCAGCCTTGAAGATTTGGCAGAAAAAGTTGTACTTTAAGAACAATTAAATACATTCTACTCATTTGCATTTGCCCACACTGTAACTTAGTCATTACTCAATCAACTTAAAAAAACCTAAAAAGGAATAGAGAGAACAAGATCAAGGAATACAGGCTTTCTTTTTACATATGCACTGCTTGTAATAAACCATTATGCAGTGAATAGAAGTAATCCCAAACAATAGGCAAAGAGCAGAAGAATCACATGACAATATTTTGATTACTTTGTGTGCTTTGATACACTGTCTTTCAAGCACCAGCTCTCAGCAACCCAGCTTTACACTACGTACAGTCATGAGCCTACCAAGAAAGGCTGAACAACACAACAGCACAATGCATTCTGCATAATAGCCTGTACCACATAAAAGCAGAACTTGCCTGACTGAATGGAGCAAACAAGATGCTGCCTTTCAAAAATCTCACATGAAGGACTCTCATTAACGTATTTACAAAGCAGTGAAAGACAAAGCAATTTAACTGCCGAGCAAGACTCCAAAAGGACTGTGCCTTGTATTGTGTAAACACCTCCATTCATTTATTAGTCTGGAGCACAGGAAATCTCAGTTCCTCTCCAGCCCGGCTGACACTCAGAGGAGAATGGAAAACATGATCCAGCTCAGCACAGACTGCCAGAACAGCTACACCAGCTCCAGGCCCCGCTTCCTGGTCTCTCACAGCCCGCGCCCAGATAAGGAAACCTCTTCCAGCCAAATAAAAGGACAAAGTAGATGCTACGGAAAGTTCAGTAAGCAATGCTCTGTGCTCTCCTGCAGCCTGGATAGAACATACAGTATATATACACCTGGATAATGATCAGGGGCAAGAACCATAAAATTAAAGCCACAGCCAAACTCCTAACTCAAGCAGTTGCTTTCCATGGAGCTTCATTTCCCAGGTAGTTTTGGATGGTTGTGGCACTCAAGTTGCTGTTCTAACCCAAGTACCCTAACCTATCTTGCTTAGTGTCACACCCCATCCATGACAGAGCTGCAAAACCTCATACAAAATATGTTGACAGTCTTGCTTCCCAAGCTGATTTGGGAAGTATCACTTCCACTTCTCATTGTGAACGAGCCCCTGCAGTGGGAAACCAGAGGGGCCCATCAAGCAAATCACCTTGTGCTTTTAAGTCCTGCCAAGAACTACAGCTCTGCTATGAGAGAAGGCTTCTTTCATGATGGGAGGTTAGTCAGAGGCTGCATGGCTTAGAAATGGAAAGCCCTCCCCACTGCTGAAGGTCTGTTTCCTTCTGCAAAGAACTCATGCAAAAACAACAACATTGTGGTCATGAAAAAGGTTTTTCTTCTAAAGAAGTCACCCACAAGAAAAAGCAAAGTTTACTTTGCCTGTTTGGTTTCTTGCTGCTTCATTATTTGGGAATCATGTCACTTGGCTTTGTGCAAATGTGGGTGACAGGGAAAAATTAATTCCCAACAAGGATATCTGACGTTAGAGGGCAACTGAGTGCCCACAGGTTTTGAAAATGTGTTTATGGAGGGAAAATATTCAAGACAGAAGTCAGTCTAAGAGATACCTGGAAATTCTGGAGTCATTCTCCAGGTGAAAGAAATAGAAATCACATTTCTACATGACAAGAGAGCATCAAATTTAAAAATCAATGTATTAAAATACTGAGGAATGCAGTGCATACGTGAACACCCAAACTTTTGCTAGGACACTGAATTCCAAAAGAAGTAGGAAATCTGGACAAAAGTTAAGAGTCTCTGCATAGGTGTTAAGGAAGCAAAATAGTTAAGCATTAAGGAGACTTGCTTAAAAAGCTGAACCAAAACAACAAAAAAACCCCATCAAAACAAAACTCAAAATCTTGGGGGGAAAAAAAAAACACCAAAAACCAAAAAACCCCACAATCAAACAAACAGCAGTTTTTGGCTATCCCAGGAGACTCAAAACCTGGAATAGTTTTACATTAAGCTGTTTCAGAAAATGCAGAAGTTAATTTCCTTTTGGTGGAGGAGTGCATGCTGCTGTGTAACCTGTGCTGTTCCTCTGGACACTGCTGCCTTTGAGCTGGGTTGTGCAGACACTCCCCTTTAAACTGAAGTTAAAATGAAGATAGGCTTGGTTGTCAAAGCAAAACCCTTCCTCAAGGTCTCCTTTAAGAAGACCAAGCTAATGAAGCGGCAGAAGGTGAATCTGTTTATTACCAAGTAATTTCATTAGAACTCCTCTAAAATTAAATCATATAAAACTTTTGAAGCTATAATCCATTCAAAGGCACAGACAATTCTCTCACTGCACACAGTCCTGTGCCAGACAGCATTAATTCAGGTCTCTGTAATCCCTCAAGGCTGTGGAGTCTTTAATCATAGCATGTATGGGCATGGATGGTTTTTATAATACAGCGACGTAACAGGGCCTGTCAATAAATTCTCATTAATAAGTGACCAAGAGAGAAAAGTACACAGGTATGACTAAGAGATAATTATCTCAGAGCCACACTAGTCAACCTGCCCAACATTGCAGGTGACTTCTGTAAGAGTTCAAAGCTCCCCACTAGAAGCTTCAAACAGCACCCAAAAACTGTTCAAATCCCTGTTTTTGTTAAAAAACAGCACTCCCCCCCAATTAACAAGCAATCCAGCATACCAGTGATTATTTGAACTGATATGTAATAGAATGGCTGTATATTTAACTCTAGGAATACAGAGCTACAGTACTTTTTCTTAAAGGTAGAAACAGCCCAGGAAAATTCCAGACCTTCCCTTCTCAAAAAACCCCCCCAACAAACAAATCCCAAATCAACAATTTTGCATCTAGCATTGCACAAAACCTCCTAAAAACTTTTGAAAATTTTCAAAAAATAAAACATACGTCAATACACATAGGGGAGCAGAGATCTCAAATATTTGGAAACAGCAGCTTACAAATATACAAAATAAAACATCATCCTCCTCTCACTTTTACCTGAGCTGAAGACTGACAGGAACAATGGTTATGAATTCTCCCCAAGTGCATCCCAATTCTCTCTGTGATTCAAAATTTTTCATTTACAGAGAATGCTTAACTGGGACCACTTAATGCTTCAGCTATCTGACACTGGCAGTGCTTCAGTTTTATCCTTACAAGCATCATAATGATTGAGTGTGCACATATGTGTTAGTTTTATATACTGTGAAATCTTATTTTACTCAAAAAAAAAAAATCTCTATTAACAGGTCTTTTAATAGTAGTATGTATATAAACCCCTTATTTCTGAGCCTGACAGCTTATTTTCATCTTTTTCAAAAAAGAAAGATTTATAGGGCAAGCCTTCCTTCACAACTTACCTTTGGTACTCGTTTTCTTGGTAAAGTTAAATTTAAATAATTATTAGAGGTGGAGCTTGATGATTTTGCTGAACCAAGATCGTTATTTTCTCCATTTTGCTTCTCATCAGCATCTGTCCAGAAAACAATTATTTATTTATTTAGATTTATTTTTAGATTATTTTGACTAAGACAAAGCTTTCCAGTTGATTATCAGTATAAATTATATATAAGAAACACAGGCAGTAAAAGTAAATATATACAATGCAGGGTGACTTTCTGAAAAAGAAAAACAAGCACACAGGCATGAATGTGCTGTGGGCAGTCATCCTTACCCAGGGAATCACACTAACAGCCTAACACATGAACTTCATGATGTCAAGCAGCAGTTATCCAGCTGCTCCTATTCTCTGAAACCACAAAGGACCCACAAAACCTCTGTCTTCAGTCAAAGTTTTCCCCTTTCCTGTTTCAAGCCCAAGGTAACTCTTGCAGACAGGAGCAGCCATGCTCGCATGCCAGAATGGCTCAGCTGGGAAAGACTCTTGGCTCAAGAGCAGGGCCCGTCAGCAGCCCGGATGAGGCGCTTCCCCTTCCCAAACAGGAATTCAGAGCCTGGGTCTGCCTTACCTACTGCCTGCAGGGGTGTGCCCCGGAACAGCTCGTAAAACTTGGACAGGTACATGACCATGCTGAGCTTGTCGGGCTCCCCGGCCGAGCCCACCTCCTTCCCTGTGGTCACAGGGGGGATCCCAAACTCCTGCTCAGCAACATCGAACGCCAGCTGGTTGTTTTTGACAACGTCCTCTTCATTCAGAGCATCAAAGTCGCTGTGGGGACAGCACAGTGGCATCAGCAGCGGTTTTCTCTCTGCTCCTCTCTCCCATCCCAATGGGAGAGGCAAAGAACAGCACGGGGAATGAGGGCACAGGCATTTTACTGGGCCAAAGATACAGAGGCCATACAATGCCAAAGCTAAGAGTGTCACACAAATCCCATTATTACAAATAACGGCCTTGCCAGAATGTAATGTAAAAGCTTTTTCATTGAACTGGATCTTGAGGTAGTTCCACAAAAAGGGATTCTCCTGCTTATGAACAAATGCAATTCTTTCTCAGAAGTGCTAAGAAGCCTTTTTCCTCTCCAAATACAGCTGCACTACTACAAATTTCATCCGTTAGCTATTGACTTAATTTTGATTAGTTCTATAAATCACCAGTGCCAGGAGGAATAAATTTAGGCTGGCATTCTGTGAAAAAAGCTTGTTACATATGTGCACACATACATGCACAGGCACTAACCTTGCTTTTTTTAAGGTGTTAGCACATGCAGTTTGAGAAAGGACCTCCTGCCCAGGTCATAAGTGAATTTAGCAGTGCACTGAGTACGTACATCACGCATCTGGAACTCTGTTATCCAGTCTCTAATCCATTTTCTATGGGACCTATTCTAAGACTCTGATCTCTTGAACCACTTCCAAAATTCATGATTAAAATAAACATGTGAATAAATTACAAAGCTCCAGGCAGGCTAGTTTCTTTCTCCTCACAAAGGAATGTGAGTTTTTGAATCCCCAAGGAATTTCTCCTCTTCCCTCACCCACACACTGCCCATTTCTGGAGCCAGGGGGCTGTGGGCAGCCCTCCACCCCAGCCCTGCCCACAGCCCACAGGCAGTGCCTCTCTTGCCTGCCTGCATTTCATCTGGCCAAGTCCTTCAGCAGGCTCATCTAATACAAAAAGCCAACAAGTTCCAAACACAGCATTAAACAGCAGGAGGTCTGTTAGCTCAGGAAGATAAATTTATTGACTTTGTAGAGAGCAGTGCTTAAAAAGACACGTTTTTCCACAGACAGCAAAGACTATTCTGCTTTTTATATTCTCTTCCCCCATTACAGTCACAAAAATATAATTCCAATTTTTTTAAACTAACCCAAGGCAAAAAGGAAAAAAAAAAAGATCTTACTCTTAAAATCTCTACTCTTCCTCTGGCAAAACTGTACAAACTAGCACCCTGGGTACCACTTCTATGTTTTTTCCCAGTTTATCACACCTCATAAAAGAGCTCAACTATTCCTTCCATTTATCCACAGTAAAGGGAGGCTGACAACAATTCATTTGTGACTCCTAAGGCTGTGCAGGAAGGCAAGAGTATGCATCCGCTACATTTTGGAGACTGGTGGGGAGAGAGAAGAGTCACCCCACCGACTGCATCAAGCAGTGCCAGCAATTGCCATTTCCTGACACCTGTTACACACTGACCTTCTTGTATCTGAGGGACCTGACAAAATATTCATACATACAAAGTTGGGACTCGCAGCCTTAGGACCCCAGAAACACTCAAAAGGGGAATGCTGGCTTACATTCAATCCCTAAAGCTGTTAATTTACAGGGGCCAGCCCTTGCTGCATAGCACACAACAAAGGGGTGCTGTGCTCTTCTGGACAGAGCTGTGCAAAACCTCCACGTCCACAGTCCAGCAGTTCCCTACATGATTGTCACAGCAATCACTACAAAACACAGAGGATGGCTCATCCAAGCCTCACCCAGGTATTTCTGTAACTCATGACACTGCCATTGTGGCTGTGGTTTTAAACATACACTAAAACCCTTTCTCCAGGGACCTGGGAACGCAGCTCTTCACATTCTCCAAGCGCTGAAAATTTTGTTATAAATAGACACATGACTCCCACAAATATGATAAATCACAAGGTTCAAAGCCATCCTAGCTCTTTGAAAGCATATATATTTCTTTTTAAATGGCATGCAAGGACATACAGAAATAACAAAGCAAAACCAACCCCACCCTCTCTATCCCCCAAACCTGGCAATGGTCTGCACTTCCCTGCAGAAAACAGCCACAGAAGGGGACTGTGGAGTATCAGTAAACACTTCATATACCCTACGGCCAGCAAGATGTGCAGATGTCACTCACATGAGGTCAGGTCTGAAGCGGTGGATAATCGCACACAAGGCAAGGCCACTTTTCCAGGAGGTGGTCAGGTCCGTGACGCTGACGTTGCGGTATCCTTCCGTCTGCTTCTGACACCACGTCAGGAGCTTGTTCGGCCGAATATCCGACTCTGCAGTTACAGGGGACAGCAGATATTTCAACCAGCTCTTGTATGCTCACAAGGCGACCAATGTTAAGCCACAGCAAACATGAGGTGCCACATACCATGTCTTGAGAGATTCACCGATCTTCTGATGGAGCTCACTCTTTCAAGGGGACACTGTTGTAACTCGTTGGTGACATATAACTGCCTCACCTACAAGGAAAATCGATTAGCAGCATAATGTAGGATTGCTTGGAGAGAAAATGAGAGTTTTCTTTGCAGGTTAACTTTATCAGCAGAAGGTTCTAAATTAAGGAGGCCCCTGAAAATTTTGTTGCACACTACTATCCCAGACGAAAAAAGAACTGATTTCACAAGCAAGCCTTTTATGTACTGACCTGGTGAGGTCGAACACAGCTTGAATTCAAGTTTGGGTATCTTGTTCCTGGGTCAATGGTATACTGGTCAAAGTTCTTATTAATATTTTCAGGGGTCGTCTGAGGCAAGAGTCGATAAATGCTCTCTCTTACAGAGGAAAAAGATGCAAGAGTTATATATTAAAATCAATACTTTTTATATAAAAAGGTTAGTGGTTTGTTTGTTTGGGTTTTTTTTATATGCCTAATGCATCCACCCTATTTCTTATCCCCACTCAGCAGAAGGATGCCCAACAAGAACAGGACGACAACAAGATAGGATCTTAGAACTTATGCCCATGTTTTCCTGAGGCAGGAAGTGAGCAAGAAAAAGTGAAGGAAAAAAAAAAGGAGGTTACATCATCCAGTCATCTGGTTTTGTTTTACCATCCACCCAAGGAGTAACTTCTTTACCACATAACAGCACTAAATCCTGTCATCCTGCAATTGCTGTAACTACCACAGTTTTTTTTTTACCATGCTGCTCAATTTTCCATTTGGGTCTATGCTGTGTTTGAGTCATCCCACAGGCTCCTATCTTCAAACTTCTCCAAGTGCTGTAGTTAGTAATGCTCCTACTCACATTACCACAACCATGACTATTACGTATCTGCTCCAAAACAGCCTGGGCAGCTGCAGCAGAGCAAGGGAGCTGCCAGCAAGACCCAAGTCAGCAAATTCAACCAGCAGACAGTGGTGACACCAGGACTGCTGGTGTCCTTAATAACAGATATTTTTTTTTGCTCCAGTCAAAAAGACATTACATAGAGAAGCTTATGATGCAGCACTACAGTAATTCTCTTCTGCCACACATTTATCAGCCTAAAGAGAACATCAGGGCTACTAAGCCAATCTGCAGAGTTAAAATCACAGAGGCCAACTATGAAAGCTGCTAATGTTGAAGAATTTATTTAGACTTCTTTCAGGACTTTGTATGTATTTATTTATTTATTTATTTTAGAACAAAGAAGCAGGTACTGAGATGGCTGGAGGGTTGTTTTTTTGATACAAGGTATCTTTGGTTTATTTCTTTAAGAATCACACATATTCTAGTAATTAGTGATTTAAATCAGTGATTTACACCCCTGTCCTGCACATTGCCTGGTCACTCTATTAGTGTGCAGAAGCTCACAGAGCAATGCTCAGCTGTTACAGTAAATTGTTCCAGTACCTTAAGGAATGGATAATTTCACTCCAATGCCACTAAAGGGAATATTTCTCCTGTTGGCATTCTGAAATCCACTGCCTTCTACCAATATGTGACTGTTTAAAACACTGGGAATGATGGAGAAGACAAGAGCAGCACTCACCGTTCCGCAAGGATCTCCAGTGGAGGTTTCCCCTGAGCCCAGCTCCGCACCATCCAGGCAGTGTCAAAAGCAGCCAAGAAGCCTCTTGCACAGCCAGTACCCATCGGCCAGAAGGGCTGTAAGAAGCATTTACACTTTAATACCTTGTATTTCTTAAGGTCTAATTACAAAAGTAACATGCAATGCAAATTTGGAGTCTGGGATTTCATACTGTCTTAGAGAAATAGCCCAAAAAGAGTCAAAATACAACACAGACAGTGCTTGCAGTTTTCAGATGTGTCTCTCCTCCAAGTCTTAAGTAATGAAAAAGATCGCTTCTTTTACTTTTTTGTAACTCCTATATTTAAAAACAAACTTTTTAACCTCAAAAAGTTTAATCTGNAAACCCCAATATTTAAAAAAAAATTTTTTAACCCAAAAAAGTTAAATCTGAAAAAAGGAAAAAAAAAAAAAAAAAAAAAAAAAGAAGACTCAAGAATTAGTCAAAGGGGGAAAAAAGATGCCCTTATCTCCTAATTTTGCTTTGGACTGTTCTTTTCAAATGCTTCATGCTGTAAGCAGGAGTTAAAAAAAAATAAAAAGAGTTGCAACATACACTTCTCACTTCAGAGAGAAAAAAAAAGAGAACATATTAAAGCAAAGAGACTGCAATAATAATTTGGATCAGGTTTTTGTCTGTGATGGACATTAGGAAAACTATGCCATGCACCCAAGCTGAGGACACAGTGCTCACAGTTTTCAGACAGAAATACAACTTGCATAGAGCAAAACGGGATCTCAGCCAGAGGCTGCCAGCCAAGCTATGATAAACTATGGCACAAAAAAAGACAAAAGGAAAAGGAAAAAAGTCTATTCCAAAGAAGGTATTGCTGTTTCAGGACACACAAGAGAGGATGTTTTGTTTTGCTTTGGAGGGTAGAATGGTTGGATTAAGGAAACAAGAAGAAAAAAAAAACCCAAACAACTACTTAGAAGACATTCCAAGATATACCTCAAGCAAACTATCTCCAACAAGTGCCACCAGGAGCTGATGTCTGTGCCTCTCTCTCACTAGTGCAGCATTTTCAGATGCATACATGGAAGTAAAATCAAACATTGCTACATCTGGTTGGCCATAGTGATTAATTGCAAAATCCAAGGAAGGCAGCTGGTAATTGGTTGCAAAGTCAGCAGCTTCTCTGGCGTAGGACAGCAAATTGCTCTGGTTCACGTTTTCCCCACAGAGGAGCAACTCAGTGTCAATGGAGTCCTGCAAAGAGAGAAGCATGTAGGATGAGATAACCCACTATCCTCTCTGAGTTGCAACATTGCAGTCTTACAGCACGAGTGGGAACCACACAACTCACAGCACAAAGAACTAAGTAAGATTTGTCATCTCCTCTAAAAAGCTGATACACAAACACAGCTTACTGTACTACCCCCAAACATGAACTCTTGGTGCCAACACTGAACAAGGAGCTTTATTTGCAACAGGATATTACAGTGCCTCCCAGCTCCTTGGTTGTGTGTTATTTTCGTAACATCACTTCCCTCCCACCAAAAGATGTTATCATCATCTCTGCAATGCTTTTTTTGCACATGTGCACCCCATATCTGAAACCACACAAGAGCAGAAACACTGACAATACAACATGGAGCTCAGTCTCAGGGTTTGACTTAACATCTCAGTAATGACAACATATTCAAACCTCTCCTGTTCTGGTTTGGGCTGTGTTGGTGTTGTTCTTTTTTGCCAGAGTGCTGAAGTACCCTGCCTTTGCAGGTCATCTGACTTAAAGCCAGTGATTATTAATAAGGCAGTTTCTATTTACAGCTTAATCATGGATGAGACCCCTAATCACAGGATGATACCACAAAATCTCTATTAGCCCAGTTGTTTCAGACAGACTGGGTTGGTTTTTGTTTTTTTTTTTTTTTTCCACTCAGACCTGAGTAGGTCAGGAAAACAGCTCTGATAAGCCATAGCTGCTGCTCCTCTTTTCCAAACTCCCCACAGATCTCCTGGGACTGCCCCCACCTACAAACACCAGATCCACAACCCCAGGGCTCCCACCCTTCCCCTCTCCTGCCCTAGCTGGTCATGGACAGCTGCTCTTCCCTGGGAGCTCCCAGCCTCCAGAAGGGCAGGGAATCATGGCACTGAGCTAAGTGGTCCCACCAGAAAGCCAAGAAACCTTCTGATAGTTCTCCACAAGCACTTCCTTCAGGAAATTACACTTGACTGTTTTGGCACTGTTTTACTTCTCAAGAAAAATTGACCTCCCTTTGGTTTCCAGGAAGAGAAATTTAAGTGGTGCCATAACACTTTCTAGAAACAAAAGAAAATAAACCCTTGCATTTTACAGAAGAAGAAAAAAAAAAAATCCACCCACTTCAAAATCCCAAGTACTTCTGAAAGTTCAGGTCACTGTGTTTATAGACTCCTTCTATCATATTTCGCCCACTTGAGAATTTGCAATTTAGCCTGGGGTTGGTTTTTATGCTTCCTTATTTACCTGATAAAACTGGACATAGCTGTGCCAAGTTCACCTTTAAACAAATGAGGTTTTTATTTGCTGGTGTGAGATCCCACCATGTATTTCCAAGACAAGATCCCATTTCAGCCAGTTTTCAGGAACTGATAACTTCAGGAAGTATTGTTTTCAGTTCTCTATAGAAACTTTGTGCTGACTGAAGGTAAAAGCTAACTTTAAAAAAAGTCATAATAAGGTTGAAGTGACCTGAGCTTTAATAAAGTGATTAAGTGTATAAAACACCCTCTATAACATGCCACAATGTTTATGCAGATGTTCACACTTATTCTGTCCCAATAACACAGGGCTTTAGCCAGCATTTCTACGTACATTAATAATCACTCCTTTGTCCAGAAGACTCTGCTTTTTTGCTGTCATCACAAAATAATGAGTGCTATCCTTATAGTAAACAATATTCTCCAGGTCAATCCCTGAAAAGAGATAATAAGTTTGTTACCAAATGCACTGCACTGTCTGTGTCATTTACTCAGAACATGTGATTGATCCCTGCAGGTGCCTTTCCTTCTTGGGATGCATTCGCTTTCCCAGCTGGGATGAAGGATTAGGGGATAAAATGCTACAAAACAAAACGTGAGATGAGATGGGCCTTACCTCACAGGAGTTTTTTCTCAGCACAATTTAAAGTTATTCAGTATTCTCTCATAGAACAGCCAGTTAACTACAGCATTAAGTCTTTTGAGGTAGAATAGGGTGCCAAGGAAACAAACTGCTTTTTAGGTTGCTAGGGCTCTGGCATTGGGTCTAAGCAGGACTTTTGGTTTCAATTACAATAATAATTAGAAAAAAAATCATCTGTAAATCAAGAACAGAATCACTTCTACTGACAGTGGATGCAATTATTCTGAAACCCCTTTCCACTAAGAAGCATTTCACAGTTTATATTTTTAGTATTTGTGACAGATAAATTCTCAGTTTATCAGCTCCACACATCAAAAAGCAAGAATAAACTCCTCCCAGAAGGGCAGAGCCTTTTTCAAAGGGTTTAAGCTGTTCAGTATGTGAACAGATAGAAACAAAATAAACTATGTCTTAAGGGAAATCTCTGGGCTCTGAAAATGCTCTTCTAAATTTGTTCAACATAGCAGACATTTTTACAGTTGAGAAAAATTTAAACATTAAAACAAGCTATGATGTGGCAATGCCTAAGCTAAAAAAAAATCCCACTCTACCATAAATGGGCACCTCCATCTGCAAGATTCTGACATCAACAACACTTTATCACTTAGAATTTTTTTATACAGTATATTTAAATTGATGTTACCAGGAATAGGAGGGTGGCCTGACACAAGAATTTCTCTGCTACCTCTTGTATTTGGTAGTGGAAAAAATGAGGATGCACCCACCGGTTTCCTCTTTCAGGTCCTGGAAGAACTTCTGATTGAAGATGAAAGCAACCCCACTAATTTCTTCCACCTTGGCTTCTGCAGTTGTATTTCTGTTTATAAAGTTGGCAGTGATGGCTATAGCCAGCTTTCCACGAAACTCCTTCCTCCTGAAACCTGGTAAGCAAAGAGAAAGAATTAAAGCACGGGACTTGCAGGGAGGGTCAGCTCAAGGCAGCACAGCCTCTCTCCTACATCCAGTCCTACACTTCAGCAAACAACACACCATCAGTAGATTCCATCATTCCTCAAAAATTCCCTTGAACGCAAAGAGTTCTTTTTTCCCCATTTTCAGCTGCAAAACTAGAGCTGTATTGCATTTGAGATAAAGTCTCATTTAAAGAAAAAGGTCTGGAGGGGAATTATGTGAAGAAGTTGAACCTGAGAAGAAGTTAAGGGAAAATAACGACTAAACAAAAACATGAAAAATTTTTTGGAAATGCCTGGCATAACAGATCAAATTCAGTGGATGGAGACACTTTTAACATGCTAAATAGCAGATGAGATATATGTTACGTAGGTGGCAAACAGCTCATGAAAAAAGATGCAAGAGATTAGCAGCAGAGAAAGATCTGAAAAACAAGCTCCTGTACCAGTGCTTAGGTGCACACACTGCCATCTAATGAGATTTTTCAAAGGTATTTGGGGTTGAAAAATATTCAGTGGCTTAACTGTTTTATTTCCAAGGTGAGACTGAAGTTCCTTGCTCTCTCACTCCACCTTTGTTTCTTCTTTTCACAAAAAAAAGTCCACTAAGTCATGATGTTGCAATCGCACATTTAAGTTCCTCCATCTATATGTTCCCCTTATCCACAATTAAATTATGAAGTAGGACAGAGGGTCCTTAGAGTACTTTTAGCCAATTGCAAGTGACTTGAAAGATTACACGTGTTTTATGAGAAGAAACAAATCAGTCACAAATTTTTATCTATGTGCCACTTGATATGCTCTCATTATCTCACTGGAACAGATTTAATATGACAATGTCAGCTTCCATATGTACCTTGAGTGCAGCAAATACTCCCTTAGATGCTGGTATGATGATAACCATTAAACTTCCCAATAGAGTCTGCAGCTGAGCTAAGAATAATTTCACTTTGCTAATACTTGACTGTTTAAACAGTCTTTTATGGGGCACAGCTGGACACCAGTGTAGGGAAATTTCCAATAGAACATTATAAGGAGTTAACTGTAAGCATATTGTGGTTGACAGATAAAAGAATAAGCAGACAAACTATGAAGCTAATAAAAAAAAAGGAAATAGCGTACTTAGGGAACAGAAACTAGCATGGATATAATTAAAGCTAAAAGGGAAATATATAATTAAGTAACAGGTTTGTTCGTGTGATACAGGAGCAGTTTATCTACTGTTTCAGCTCAGGTGGTCTGAATTCTCAGCAGTGACTCAAGTTCATGAAGCATTTACCCCCTCTTTTCTCACACACTTAAGAGTTATTTATTATTCTTTGGTATTGTTTCCAAAGTAACTGTTTCTGAAGCAGTCACCTTTTGGTCATTAGCTCAAACATACCGGGCATATTTACAGCACAATAGCAAAGATTATGCAACTCCTGACACGTATCTTGTCAGCCTCCTTGAAGTTAAATCACAATATAATTACTTAACCTTGAAGCAAGCCCAATGGCACCATGATACATTCTTAGGCAATGCAGATACACAGAGCTCAGAAGCAGTAATGGCATTGAATGTCCTTATTTTGACAATTCTAAATTGCAGTTGAGCTACAACTTAACAACAAAAGCAAAAGATACCACACAAAATAATAGTTTCCACGTAGACTTCAATGGATTGAAAGGTAACCTGTTCCTTTGTGTTCTCCTTTGACTTTCAGGTCCTTCAAGACACCCTAAAGATAATAAATAAGCATAAAAGCACCCAATCACAACACCTACCTTCTAAGGTGTTCCTGCGGCCATCCGCACCAATAATAACATCAAATTCATACTCTGACAAGGGGTGATCCATGGGGAGAAATTCAGCTCTCCAGCCTGTCTCTGAAAACACCAATAATAATTATTCCATCTTCAGTAATACAATGGGGAAGAGGTTTCAGAGCCTGAAGAAAGGGCACCAAGATAAACAATCTACTTCTCATTTGAATGGAGCTGAATTCTGCCTTGGTCTGATGGAGGGGAGTTCTGCTGCAGTCAAAGCTACCTTCAGGCTGTATCAGCAACATGTCAAGCTTGTGAAAGACAATAAGAAAAGGGAAGCCTTCATCTGGATCCCCTGCTGCACTAAACTTCCTCTCAGACCCATAACACAGGTATATGCTTAAGCACTTCATTCTCACAGAACTAACCCCACAGCCATCTTATTTATCAGGAAGTGCATACACGTAGTTACAGCAGGGAAGAGCTGGGTATTAAAAGGAGGAAAATAGCATTCCATCATCAATGCTTTTAATTGTCTTCTAACTAGAAATTGTGAGGCATCCTCACAAAACTAAATTTAATTTTTGCATTAGCACTAAGCTGATTATGTGAATATGTTTGTTTGTACATATTTTAAAATTATATATACTTTACCTGCGTAAAACAATGTATTTGTTCTACTGTCACTTATGACCCTTTAAAGAGATAGCACAGTATTTCAATTAAACTAAAATGATGAAATATTCTATTGCTACTACGCCCTAAGTATTAATATTTTAAAAAATAGACAAAAAAAGAATGAGAAATCTTTCTATTTTGTTTAAAAATCTTGTATAAGAATGTTGATAAGACTCTATGTGCCAGTGGGAGTTATATCAAATGTGAAAGCAAAATGAGGCCCTGGGTGCTTAATCCACCCTCAATATTTATATTATCAATCAAAATTTGTTTTTGCAAGAAGATACCAAAAAGCCACACCAGACTCCCTACAAAGCCTCAAACACATGCCAGAAGGCATAGTGCAAAACCTCAGCTTCTCAGCCTGGGTCATATTTTAGGAATTATCAGTGCTCTGTCACAATGATACTTATCATGACTATGACTGCATGAAGCAAAACCAGCTGAATAAGAAGGGCAAACAGCTCCTGCTTCTTTAAACAGAATTCAACTACCTTGAATGACTTCACATAATGCCTGACATTAAAAGAAGTTACTGGGAACAGAACTACATTATGATAAGCAATACTTTGGTTTTCTTGATCTTCAGGAGGCTCCAGGACTTTCACAAATTCTAGATTCACGTGGATTTCAACTCCCAGTATAAGCGCAACTTTGAAGAGGATAAGTTGAAGTTGTCGAATACCTGTAGACAGCAAGTAATAAGGGTGTATTTAATGAGTAAGCAATCACAGCTGCTCCCAGCATGCTACCAGCCTGATATTCATTGTTAACACAAGCACAAAGCATTACTATTTCCTACACTGTGATGAATGCAAATGTAGCAACCACCACAGGATGTTGTTCTCTTCCGTCTCCTTTTCCTCTTGCAGCACAGTCTTGTGGGTAAACACTCATTTCAGCTGAGTTTCTTAGAATACTTTCGTAGAGCTTTCTGTCTTAATGACTTGAAAGGATTTGCCAACCGATATGTTGACCATTTTAGGATACAAAATTTGACGTCATATTTCCCTGCAAATCAGCCCATTTTCACATGCTTTCTCATTAGATCAGGGTTGTGTCTACCTTCAGAGTACTAGAACGAGTATCAATTTTCTTCATATACTTCATAATCAAACCTATTTAACAAGTCCAGACAAACAAAAAAGCTGCTCCGTAAGACTGTAACTTGTTCTACTGCCATTTTGCTTAAACGAGACCATTTTTTCCTCTATGTGTGCACACATGCACTCGCACATGTTTAAGGCAGATGAACCTTCTGCCAAACCAAGAAAGTCTCCATTAATCTTCTGCTTTTGGCAACCTCTTATCTGAACAGTGCCCAAGCCCTCAGATACTTACTGATGTGATCAATAGATCCCGCACAGAATTTTCCATAAAATTTCTTGGCTCCCAATCCCCGGAGGTCGTGGATGGTAAATGGCCAGAGATGCAACACATTGTTTCTTGAAAAAGTGTCCCGTTTCTCCACGACCACGACTTTGGCTCCCAGGAAGGCAAGTTCTATGGCAGTCCGCAAGCCACATGGGCCACCTCCAATAATTAAACACTAGCAGAGAAAAGGAGGGGGTTTACATTAGTTCCATACAGTTTCTAACCTACTCTATTGGTATGAGTCGATATTCAGCCAGGCTTGCACTACTGAGAGTGTACTCAAGTAATCTATTTAAATCAATTAACATTTAAAATTTCGTTTGCATGTGGTGTTCAGTGAATTTACACAAGAGGATAAACTGTGCTTAACGCAGACATAAAAGTATCTGATAAAAAGATGTAATAGAAGGAACAGCAAAAAATCAAACACTTCTGAGCATCTGCTCATGTATTTCTAACCCCCATTTAGCGTTTCTGAAGCACTTGCAGTAAACAGGATTACAGCTCCATAAAAGGGAGGGGATAGGAAATAAGTGGTCTTAGTGTAGGCTTTCTTTTTTTGTTGTTGTTTTAAAGAGGAAATCAGTGTACATTTGCTAGACTTGTTAGACAAATCTGTGATAAGTCAGTAGCCTTACAGCATTAGTTACTCTCCCTTTCAAGTGAGGGTGTACCCTGGACATAACAGCCTGTTTCACCTACTGATGTAAAGCAGGACATGTCAAGGGAACTCAGCAGACCTGCCCTGCTTCACTAGGGCCAGGGAACTCAGCCTGTCCTATTCCGTTTCACCCAGCGGTCAACATCCTCACCTTTGGGACAATCACATTTTAGGAGCTTAAATCTAAGTTTGGGCCTCCTCAGAAGAATCGCTTCCAAAACAATTATAGAGGATTCTCACCCAAATTTTAGCTGACAACTGTAATTTTTCACAGACTAACAAGCAAAGGATTTCCAGAAAGCAAACTAATTAAAACCCAAACATATCTAATGCTTACATTTCCTTGACTGATTACTAAAAACTGATTAGAAACAGTCTTACAGCTGGACAATGCTGATGTTCCATAAATCCCACCAAACCCCTCCCCCTCAACTCCCCAAAACTTCACAAAATCTATGCCCCCAGTTCAAGCACTGCAGTGGTTGGGAGAGGGAGAGCTGAGGTGGGTCTGGGCACAGGGGAGAGCTCAGGCACAGCCTAGCAGGGCCCTGCTGCAAATCCAAAGCCATTATCTCAGAGGCCAGACAGGCTCCTGTGCATCCCGCACACATAGCCAGACAGTGATTACAGTTTCAAAGCAAGCACGGGCTGTATCTGGAGGCTCGTTTGGATACGAGTCTGATTCCCATTACATTGCAATTTCATAAAATAGAGTCATTTATTTATTTTGGTTTCTTCATCATTTGTTTTCAAATTTAACAACTTAAGCAAAAAGTATCTGGTGCTGATTTTTGTCCATGACTCTCGTCCAACCCAATCATAAAAGTGCAAAAAAATTTTTTTTAATTTAATAAATAATTCAAATAAATTCCCACTGAAAGGAGAACTCCTGGGAGGTGCTTTGGCTTTGCTTTAGACAAGTGTTTTGTTAACCAGAGATATTGCAGTTAGGCAGTTGCATTAGCTACTTGGCTTTCTTCCTTTTAAAATGACACATTTAATTCACAGCTTCAGGAGAACATTCCTCACTGCATGCTGAATATAAAAAAAATGAGAAATATTTAATAAATTTTTAAAAATTAACAGATGTAATTATAAAAGAAGAAAACAGAGTGCAGATCCAGCCTGATTGAAAAGGCTCTCTGGTGGATCTGGGTCAGCTCTTTTTTGCATATGCTTCTTGTGATTAACATGGGAACCCTGAGCTCCAACAAGTGAGTGCCTTCACAGCTACAGGGTGTTTAGCAAGCAGGTAGAAACATTTTACAAATAAACCCATACATGGCCTGATAAGGTGGGGTTGTTTTTTTGGCTAACAAACTGTATTATATATAAATAAATGCAACTTTTAAAAGATTTAAAAAAAAAAAAAAGCAGTCTTTGGAGATTCAGTCATAGTGTATCCTGCCAAGTAATAAAACCCACACAGAAAACCCTTCTGGTGCTTTGTAACACAGTATGTCAGAATTTTAAGGAGGACTCTGCCCTCCCCTTTCCTCCTATCACCATTGACAAAGTATCTTCATAATTGCCTAGAGACATAATGAAAAATGGTTGTATATTTGCCGTCATCCATGGTTACCTTCCAGAAACATAATTATCTACATCTCAGAGCTATTTGTTCTTTGATTTATTAAGGATGCTTCCTGCTGGTGTAGAGCTTATTCCTGGCATTTTGTCATCTTTTTTGAAACTTCTAGGGTCAAAACCAGCACAAAACCCTTGCAAAGGTAATTCTTACTGCATTTTTGTTCCTATCTTTATCAAGTAAGGGAAGGCACAGTACCACTCCCCAGCTCTCTGCTTGTAAACAGGCACAGAAGAAACCATGGCATCCTATTTTCACCTCCTGTTACCCCAGTCTCCTGGCTTATCAGGGCCTGCTTTTGAAGTTAGTTTCTTGCAATTTAACACAGATTGTGACAACTGACATCACATAAGGAAGCCTCACGCAATCAATCCTGACCCATAACAAACAGGGTCGGACAAATGCCAGCGGCTTCTTGACATCCATGCACAGATCAACCGCCTTTTAATGGTGCCAAACCATCCCCTAAAAAGGTAAAGGATAACTTGACTTTTCAAAGCATCTTCCTACAAGTTATTCCAAGTAACAATTGCTGAAGAGGGCTGACAAGGAGCTTTTATGTATTTCTTGTTCAGGCTGGAAATGAAGGGAGCAGACTTGTACAGTTTTACAGGGCAGTTTATGCAAGAACAAGACCATGACAAGACTTCTGTGAGCTGCCTGAAGAACCAGTATCACCTTGGATGTCACATCCTGGTTTACTACTGAGTGTACACCACGCTAGTGCAAGATAGAAATACTGAGAGAAGGCATTTTTCTCAGTGAAAACCTTAGTATAAAGGGCTGATTTTTCTGTAGGTAAATACTTTCTGTCAAATAAGAAGCTTCACTGAATTTAGTACATTCTCCAAGAATAGTACCTATGTTAAAGCAAAATTAAAGAAAGAATACGTGAAGATGGAAAAAAACCACCAGTTACACATCCGTGTACATGAAGTTTCCTCCATCAAACTCCAGCTCTGCAGTAACTGGCAGTTCTGAAGAGACTGCCCTTAAACACTAACTCCCACAAGCAATGGTCACCATGAGCACTTTCCATCAGGATTTTGTGTGAGCTAAATTCATGTACTCTTGCAACCATCCTTGATATGAATGATACCAATTACTGGTAAGACATACACAACAATTAAAGTTTCACACTTACAATATAAGTTACCGTAAGTAAATGGGCATGCTGGTCTGAGTTAAACTTTTGCAAGACCATTTTTAGAATACTGCTTAGAAAACTCCCATTGAAGAGGACTAGTGTGAGTGTACAGGCCAGTAATACTTGCCTAGTAACAAACTTAGGGCCATTTCAGTTTGAATTCATAGTTAATAAGTAAAGCACGGCCATTTTTTGTACTTCACAACAAAACACTAATAAACCCATGCATACTTTGTCTACTTAAGGTACTGAGTAAATACTATGTTTCTATGATACTGTTAAAAAAGTAGTGTGTTACTCCCTAAAAGATAATTGTTTCTGTATTAATCTTGTCCCATGCTATAACCAAGCACACTACACGTTGCACTATTTATCTTCAGACTGAAACAGAGCAGAACTTCATGTTTGTTTAGTTTTTTTTTTAATGGTACAATTAAAAGATATCAGAAATTTTCACTTGTAATAATATAAACATACACAGCATTTGGTAAATCTCATAAGCCTGACTATTCAAAGGTCAGTCTGACTGTAAGAGATGCTACTGTATTAGCATGCTTAGGAACGGCAGTGCCTTGAAAATCTGCAGAAAACATTCCTACACTGAATTAGAGCACTAAGTGATGACTAAATGACAGCACAAGTTACCTCTCCAATAACAGAATGACTTCTGTGCCAGGCACGGGTTTTTTATATGATCTTCAATATATAATGTGCAAATACATGACTTACAAAATAAAAGGGAGGAAAGGGAGAGAGAGATATTAAGTAGGGGCCTCTTGCAACCCCTCCCGTTCCCCCCACTACTAAATCGGCAGCCTGTGAATCCAGGCACCTGTATCCCATTCTGGAAAAACCATACGCAGTTTAACAGCTGAGAATTTGCAGAATGCCTCCACTAGTTTTCACATAATAAAGTAAGTGTGCAGCAACAATGGAGAGTTTGGAAGAAAGGAAGGAAAGGGCAAGAATACCAGCACTGTTTAAAAAACAAATCAAACCAAAAAATGATAACCAAAACACCAAAACAAAATAACACTCCACAATGACCTAGTCGCAAAAATCTCATCCGCTTTAACTGAGAGGCAGAATCTACTCATTGACCTTGAAAAATGTAAAAAAAAAACATTACGTCTCAGCATTTCCATGATCATGCTCAAGGAATCTACCAGTTGGTAGTAGCATGGGGGTGGGAGATGCAACCAAATAGCATCTCTTTCCATAGCTAATAATAGACAAATCCTGTTGCAGCCCAATGCATTATCCCACTGTTATCATCCAATTCTAAATCCCTCACTCCTCTCCGGCCCAAAGTACCCAACCATCCAAGTAATCCTGGAAAAGAAAAGAGCATCCAGTGATACTCAACTCTGTATTTTCTTGGGATGAAGATAGAAGCTACAATCACTCCTGAACTTCAAGATTTTCTCATTTTTGCATTTTAGTTGTTTTGGAGGTGAAAAAGATGAGATTATTTTTAGACTCCAGCTCAACAATGACTGGATTGACGCAGAGACACCCTCTGTTGTCCTAAGGCATTCCAAGTCAGGAGCACCATTGCTGCTACTCTTCAGTGGGAAATGCACACACATACTAGTGAAAAAAATAGTAAAAACCATCTGTCCAAGTTAGTTAGCTGCCTTTAGCCTATATGCAATATTTACCCAAATCACCGGTTGGAAATAAAAACCTACAGGAATGGTTCGTGCTGCTAGAAACGAGCACCAAGGGCTGGCTTTCCTCATGTGCCTCAATTCCCCTTAACCCCAATGACTGCAGGTGTCCTCAGAGCCGTGGGCCCCACACACAGTGACAGGAGACACTGCCTACAGGACAGAGGGACAGAATGCTTTGCCTTTCCATGGCAAACCTTCTTCTGTCACTTGCTCTGGGCCTCAGGTGTGTCCATTTTCATAGTCAGCGGACCTGGGACTTCACAGTGGCCCTGGCCTTCATGAAGCACCCAAAGGAGCAGGGATGCACCAAGGGCTGAGTTGACTGATTCCACAGGGTTACATCCTACGTGGATTTGGACAAGTGTTTGTTAGTGATAAAGCTAAATGTGATGCAACATGAGACAGGCATGACTTGTAACGAAACAACACATTTTCTGGATCAGCAGTGACTGTTCCCTGGAAAGGCTCCAAAGTGAAACAGCTGCATAAGCAGCTAAGGCAGACAGCTACCAGAAGCTGCAGCAGGAAGCTTTCTCCACCACAATGCTTTTCACTCCATCCCCTTTACTAGATATAAAAATGCTTCTAGCAAAAATAGGACTGCTCAGTAGGACATTCCTGACTTACAGTTCATCTCACATTTGCAGTCTCAGATTTTATCACATAAATTCATTGACAGCCACTGGATACAACAGTGCAGTCAAATGTACCCTGAACACACTGGGCAAACAATTTAAAGTCTGAAGCATTAGNGTATGAAGAAGAGGGACAGTGCTGACTTTAAATACAAATTCTTCTCTTCGTTTTTTGAATGGTATCAGATAATAGAATATATACCCAAATTTTCTGTGGTAACAGATATATACTAGATGCAAANAAGCTTTCTCCACCACAATGCTTTTCACTCCATCCCCTTTACTAGATATAAAAATGCTTCTAGCAAAAATAGGACTGCTCAGTAGGACATTCCTGACTTACAGTTCATCTCACATTTGCAGTCTCAGATTTTATCACATAAATTCATTGACAGCCACTGGATACAACAGTGCAGTCAAATGTACCCTGAACACACTGGGCAAACAATTTAAAGTCTGAAGCATTAGAATGGAAGACACTGAAAAATGAAAATCTATATACCACTTCAGACAACATTAAAAATGTCAAAGGTGGAAGCCTTATATTTTAAAAATTATGAGAAATAAAAAAAGGTTATGCTTACAACAGGCATGACAATGTTTTGTCAATCTAAGATGCAAGTCCAGTCTTGCTACAGCCCTGGTCTACCAAGACATTTCAACAGACAGTTTCTCCCCTAACTCAACAAACCCTATTCAGCTGCTGCTCCTCCAGATGAGGACTCTGTACAAAGAGCTTGTCATCTCCTTTTCCCCAATCCAGCCCAGCCCCTGGCACCAACAAAAAGGATGCGTTGCTATAAAATAACTCTGTTACCAGACACAGTGGAGCTACGTGAGCACGGGCCTCCCGTGACAGCAACGTGCCCTGCACTGCCCGAGATGCTTGTGCTTATTGAACACTGCCATACCTATACAGCTGCTTTTAATAAAAGGCAACAGAACAGGACCCTGTTAAGAACAAGGAGAATAACTGTAGCTAAATAGGACAGGGATTTGGAAGCTGTCCACTGGACTGCATATATATAT
>VXBX01004892.1:209502-240012 GCA_013400415.1 Scytalopus superciliaris | reverse complement strand
ATGTATGAAGAAGAGGGACAGTGCTGACTTTAAATACAAATTCTTCTCTTCGTTTTTTGAATGGTATCAGATAATAGAATATATACCCAAATTTTCTGTGGTAACAGATATATACTAGATGCAAAATATTAAAAATAATTAAATAAATAGAAATTGATTCTTCCATCAAAGGAAGAGGGGAGAGAAGGCATAGGAGCTAATTGAACTTGCCCTGCAAAGATCAAGTAGTATTTACAAGTGCATTTTTCATTGTTGTACTATGTCTTACAAACTCCTTATACAATTAACAAGGTTAAAAACATTTCATTTGACAAAAAAAAACATTCAGTTAGATGTATTTTAATGAGAGGTCCTCACTGTCCAAAGGGTTATTTGGACACTGCTTAAACACTCTACAAATAGTTCCAAAATCTACCTTAAAATATTATTAAGACTAGCTGGATCTTGCTGAATGGACATCTTTGGAGAGTGAGCACCACATAAATACCACTGTTAGGGAAGTTTGAAGACAGCTAGGAAGAGCGAGGCTCACACACCTCTGACGGCAACCAAACCCTGCTTGGTGCATGAAGCACATCACAACTTCTGCTTTTGATCCCACTGGTATTTTACCCTTTGTACGCCCAGCTGAGCAACTCAGAAATATGCAATTTTGTCCTCTCCCACCAAAAGCACCCAGATCAGCGATTGGCAAAAATGGAGACACAGCTTTTTCTTGTTCTTCCAGGACGGTAGCATGGATTTGAGGCTACCTAACACAGGCTGACTTTGGCCAGAGCTCTGTGCCCTGCAGCTGCTGCACTCGCAGCTGGATGCAGCACAATCCAGGGATCAGAGGATCTATCTTTATTGCCCTCCTGTTTTATTGAGTCAAAATGCCAGAAGTGAAACATTAGTACATTTATTGCATTCATCTGGCTCATCTTTAATGGAATTTTTTTCTCTTTTTTGGAAGATAAGCTTCTGCATGGAAAAAAACACGTGCCTTCATTTTTCCTGGATGTATTTGGACACACTTGTCCACCCATCCTCCCTGTCACATGGGCATAGGTGCTAATATTAGATTTGTGTAAAAAGTTTTCCATACTTTGAAATTAAAACAATGATATGAAAGATGTTTGAAACTTATATTCTGCTATGCCACACATTGAAGAAAGGCTGTGTACATTCAGGGTGCTGGAAGGTCAGGAGTGCCTTCAGTGGTGCATCAGAGTTATCAGGGCTTTGGAGCTTTTCTGAAGAGCTCTCCCAGATGGCACTCCTCATATTTAAATACACTGATTTGATTGCAGCCCTTTTTATAACAATTGGTCAAAATAAATTCTTTAACAATTGCAGTTGATAGACATAATACAGGTTAGTATCTCCCTGTTCCCCTCCACCAAGTACAGTTATCTGAAAACACCCGTACATCATCTGACAAGACATGTTACACTAATTCCAATAAACATATTCTCCACCAGAAACCGGGCAAGTGCTTTAATCCAAAAACCTCTTCACACTAAGCACAAAATAAGCCCTCTAACATCCTTTGGAATTAAGAGCGTTTGCTGTTTTCTTACCTGTCTTTCACCATAATCAAAACATGGGAAAGAAAAAAAAAACAAGCCCACACCCAAAACCCAGAGGAGATTGCTTTCTTTTCTTTTTTTTGGCCAGTTGCTTAAACAATCAAAACGAAAACAAGATAAACCTTGCAGAAAGAATGTTGCCTGACTATCCCAGTCATGAACATGGCTGGCAGCATGTAAGCACCTTGCCTGTTTATTGTAGGCTTATGCCTGTCATGCTGAGATAGCGCTTCAAGGCTATACTTAAAAAGTTAGCAAAAAAAAGCCCCAAACGAAACCATGAAAGTAAAGAATTCATCCAGAAACAGCAAACTGATGGACAGAGATAAAGAAATAAGGGCACCAAGAGCCTCACCTCTGAGCACGGCAGAGACCGAGTCTTGCGAGCCTTGCAAGTAGTGACATTTGTGACACTGAGAAAGAATAGTTAATCCTCTACATGGTTTCAAGGGTCAAGGGCTGACCAGCCAGAAAAGGACTTGTCTAGAGACCCAGAGCAGAGGATTTCTTGTGCTCTATGGCATCCAAAGCATGCAGGCAAGTTGGTCAACAACCATGGCTTTGCTAATGAAGAAGTCAGTAACACGCTGTAAGAAAAACAGCCCTGATGCTACAGCCTGGCTTGTCTACAGAGATGAAATACTACATTGAACCTACAGCTTTTAACTGAACAACAACATTCACAGCAATCTCATAAGTGAGCTAAGCTTCCACTACAAAATTGGCTTTTTCAAGTAAGTGGTGAGTCAAATTGCTTTGAGGATATTTCACAAAGTATTTTAAAATATGTTTTACATTACATATTTCTATTAGGTGAATTATTAACCAGCACCTAATGAAGACTTAGTTTTTAGAAGCTAATACTGGGTAAATGAGCTTATACAATACTAGACATAGGTCTGAGTCAAAATCCAGACCTTTTAATTTTTATTTATTTATTTTTAAGGATTTTAATCACTTAATCCCATCATTTCTAACTTTCCTAAGCAGAATGACTACAGAAGTGTACAGCAGCTATAGATGAGCTCAAAATGCTACAAGAAGGCAGAAATTCTGGTCTCCTGAGGTCTCTCTTCTTCCAGCTCATCATTCAGTCTTCAAAGTCACTGCATTTCCACAGCCACTTAGCTAGTAAAGCCAAAAACGAGCTGCAAAGAGCGATAACCTGATTTTTTCTGGTGTAACTGCTCACTTGCACAAACCAGTTTGTCGTGGGTAGACAATGCTTTTA
Source organism: Scytalopus superciliaris (assembly GCA_013400415.1). Lineage (NCBI taxonomy): Eukaryota > Metazoa > Chordata > Aves > Passeriformes > Rhinocryptidae > Scytalopus > Scytalopus superciliaris. Next base: position 237,210 of record VXBX01004892.1, on the reverse strand, counting down.
CTTTCTACAGTTTTACTTATAATTTGATAACACAATGAATTACCAACCAGCACCTCTTGGCAACGTGGTATCAAATAGTGCCAGCAAGCAAGATGGACTTGAATTGTTCAAACAACCAGAATGAGAAAATATGTCTTTACTGTAGGTTTTAGGAAGGTTTCTGAAAGCAGGAAAAGCTAACAGCACTCACAGACCAGGCTGCTGGCATCACAGTGAAAATTAGATTTCAGCACCTCTAGTTCTCATTTCCAAAACTTCTTTGGCTGAAAATAAAGAATGTAAGTAAAGAAGGAAAGAGTAATGAAAAAACAAAAGTAAATATAAAATGGTGAAAAAAATATAAACAGAAGCACGCTTCAAAAAGAGGGGCAGAGAGCTGAAGACAGAATTTGGCAGCAAACTGCACATCACAAGGTGTAATAGTCTCTTTTACACCAACATCCGACAGAACAGAAGGGAGATAAACATACACAGAAGAGCAGTGTTTATTTACACGTATTAATGAGTCTGTTTTCACATTCCAGCCAGGGTGAAATTGAGATGGAGACACCTGCCTCAACAACACCGGCTGCGCTTGTTCTGCCACTATCAGGGCTGCATCTGGGCTGCCAGGCAGTGAACTTCCTACCCCAGATGCTACAACCAGGCAGGAGATGGAGAACCTGGCCCAGTCCTCACTGCCCCACAGCTGACCAAGCTGCTCCACCGCTCACGAATGGCTTCCTACTGCACGTGATTATTTCCTACCTTGCTAAAAAACAACTAAGAGAAGGGGGAGGTGTGGGGGAGCCTGAGAGAAATGCCTTTGCCTTCCACTGAGCACTGGCTGATCTGCATAACTTGTTATTACTGCTCTGGGTGTGTAGTCCTTGGCAGGAAGCTCGCTGCCATCTCTTGCAATGTTTTCTAATCTAAGTTGCAATTTACCCTGGAGCAGTTGTTTTATCTGAATTGTAAATCCAGCAAGGATGGCAGAGCACAGGCAGGACCGGGACATTTTGCTGTTGCACAGGTCCTTTCAGAGCTGCTCTTGTAACTCTTTCAAAAGGGCAGTACAAGGAAGCAAGACAAGGCTAATTCCCAACATGGCAGAACCACATGGTTCCTTCTCAGTCAGTATCTTGGCCAGATCCAGAGAGTGATGCAAGACAAGTCAGGCAGTATCTCTTGGTTGGTTTGTTAAGTAGAAACAGCCTGCCTCAGAAAACACAACCTGTTCTTCAGGGCTGAAAGAGGGGCAGCAAATGCCCTGGGCAAAACACAGACTTTGAGAAACTAAACAGAATTTGATCCAGCAGCATCAGTCAGACTATTGGAGAGAGAAGGTTAAATTCTCAACAGTTCTGGTTGTGCTCCAAGTAACTCCACGGTGTTCTCCTTGGAGCCTTCCTTAACATGGATTAAGTGAAGGTATTTAAGCCTCTCCTGCAGGTCACATTCTCTAAAGCTCTGACCATTCCTGCTTCTCTGTTCTGGACTTGCTCTACTTTATTTGCCACCTGCCTGTAACACGTGCTACAAACTGAGCAAATATTTGAGCTGGGATTTCACCTGCACCCATGAGGTGGAAAGAAAACCAGCCCTGTCCCTGACACAGTGCAGGCCTCCTCAGGCAGGTTCCCAGGATCAGCTCCCCTTGGATCAGCGTTACCCCCTATGGACTCAGGCTGCGTGTAGGGGTTCATCACAAGCACCAGAACATTTTCTGTGGCATATTCCCAATTTTCTCTGGGTATTACACTCCTTATTGGAACATGCACAATCTTCTACCAGCTTTTAGAAATTTTACCCTGTTGATCTCAGACCGTTTCTTCAACTTTTCAAGATTTTTTAGAAATTCAAACAACTTGCAGCTTAGTCCTGCTTGGTCACATTTGCCCCGTCAGAACAAACCCAATGCCTACCTGCCAGACTCTCACAATTCTGGAAGACTTGAAGCAAGAAGTGACCAGCCGCTGGCTCTCCTTGACAAGGCTTTTCAGCACAGAAATAGGTAAGTTTTCCCCCCTGTCAGGTTTGTTTCAAAATACAGCTTAAACTCACCCAAACACTCCCAGCTTGAAAAAAGACTGAAGAACTAGAAAATCATAATAATGTCACATTAAGGTATAAGCTCAGATCATTTTTCAGTAAGCACCTTTCAACAGATATACAGGTTAAGACACAAATATCCCAGGGACCTGAAATGGCAAATAGTTTGCAGAAACAAACAAATTTTGTGTGTAAGCGCAACAGTGGGAACTTTGAGAACTGTCTGACATATAAATAATCCACCCCTAGTGTAGCAGAGAAAGTAAAGCAAACAAACAATTTCAAAGGCATTAAAAGGAAGTTTCTATGTTTTCTTTACAACAGATCCTAGTTAAACTTTTCTCACCATGAACTCCATCACTATAAAGGCTTTTTAGAGAGAAAATGCAAGTTCTGTTGTTTGCTTAATAAAATAAGCTTCTATTAAAATATTTTTTCTCTTCTTACACAGCATCTCTGAGAACTGTGGTGTTTTACAGTCTACCAGAAGTGTATTAAAAGCCATCTGTACTGAGGCCTTAAGGGAAGATAAGGTAGAATTAGATTTGTCAGCAGAAAGAGGAAAGAAAGCAGCCACATCCCCAAAACTCCTGTTCTCAGGACAGACATGGGAACCTCAGGAAGGACCCGAACTGTAGGAGACAGGAAATTGCCCTATTGTCTGAAATCTGGGGTTTAGCAGCCAAGTGTTTAATCGCTTCTTGGTAGCAAAAGTCATGTATTTCCTTACTTATCAGTACACAAACATTACCAGAGCAAAGTTGGAGAGGTAACTAACAACAAACCCTTAACAACCACATCTGGTACCCTCAAGGTCTCTCTGAAGGCAGGAGAAAGCCCTGAGAGAGCAAATCATCAGTGGAGCTCTGTGCCAGGGACCACGCAGAGCATCCCCTGCCCCCCTGCACCACCCTGCCCGATGAACAGACATGCCACCAAACCCCAGAGCCCAGCAAAGCCACAGTCACGGGGACACACCCTGCCATAACCTTTAGTTTCATTCAGACTTAATTAAGCCACTCGTGGTGACAATAGTGGTGTTTTGTGTGAAAGTAACTGAGGGTCACTCCCTCTGGGAATCTTTATAAAATATCGAGGAAATCAGGTCAGGGTGGGACAGTTCCCTTCTCTCCATTACTCGCAAAGCCATTCAGTGAGGGCCGGGGAAACAGCACAGTGCAGTTCAAGTAAGATGTAAACCTACGTTACCTCGCAAGCCAAAAAAAAAAATTGAATTCCCAAATGCCTGAAAAGTCTTATCAAGGCTGTCTGATTATGCTACTTTGGCCAGGCTTCATTGTTTTTCATGACTGATAAAGCTGGAAAAACTGTATTTGTGGAAATGTCTCCAGGATAATAAAAATTAAGTGATTTCATTACCAACTCACATGCCAAACATTTGCTTTTGATGATGTAATTTGGCCCAATCTCCGTTTAAAACAGAACCCAAAGAGTCAAGTACTTTGTTTTGTTTTCAAAGCACTGTCTGCTGTGTGTCCTGTCATCACCCGAGCTCCTCTCCATCCCCCAGCTAAAATCCTTAGAGAAATGAATGCACAGACACTGTTCAACAACTGTGGTTTCACTGCATGTTCACTGGTGATTCGCTGCTTCTCCTCTCATCTCAAACAAATCTTCCCTACCACTCATTCTCATCAGTCCCATATTTTCTACTGCTTTGAAACAGAAGTTCCTTATTAAAATTTTGAAAAATAAATTTACAATGCAAATCCAGTGCAAGGCTTTAGGTGCACTAAAAGGCAAAAGCAAAGAAGCACAGATATCAAAATAAAGAGCCTGCCTTTCAGGTACACCAAACACACCTAGGTGTCACTTCAGAAGTCTGTAGAATACATGGCCCTCAATATTCCCAAAACCTCAATAGCTTCTAGATTCTGCTATCCAAGCACTGTGTGTCTGGATTTAAAACACCAAACAAGTAACACACACACAAAAAAACCAGCTGAATGTCTCTTTCTGAAAAGCCAAAACCTTTCATTCACTAAGCTCCCTAAATTCAGCAGTAAACTTCTAGTTTCAAGTTCTATGACCTTCACAGGAATATCTTTTTCTTATAGTAAGCAAGTTAGCAACATTATCTAATACATCTATGATAAGTTTGGTGTGCTCATTATAAACCCTGATTATCAGGTTTGGAAATCTCCCCATTTCAATTATTATTTTGAAGAAACCAGCAAAAGGGGATGTGCCTCTGGATATTTGCTCTTTATAGAATTAACAGGTTAAAGTTTTAATTATAACATGGATATTTTTGAGTTGAAGCACAACTGGCACTCCCTTTTTTCACTTTACAATTCAATTACTCTCTTAAAAAACAAACATTTGTCTCGAGGGATGCAATCAGTCAGGTCACTTGAACACACAACCTCACTGGCTTCTGCACCAGCATGCACACCACTGGAGAAACCTGGCTGAAAATCCCAGTTGCCTCTGAAGGATCAACAAATGCCAGCACTTCGGGAAGAAATTTAGCCACCATACCTGCAGGTTTATACATGCTGGATGATTTGCTTAATTAAGAGACAAGTATTTGTTTAGCACTACAGAGGAAGGTGGGGAGAGGAAAACATCTAAAACCCAATCTGCCTCATCTACCATGAGGGGCAAGACTGCAGAAGAGGATGTTTGTAAACAAGTGAGGACTGGTAGGAAGCCAATTCCTACTTAACAAGAAGGAGAGAGCCCTGATATCCACCCTACGGCTACAGAATGTGGCAGCACCCAGTGCAGCCCAGGAGTACCTTTCCCTTTCTCAGCTCTGTGGGAAGGAGAGCACCATGCAAAGTAGGCTTTGTAGACTCCCAAGTAAGTTATTTGTCAGTCTTCAGAAATGATGACAATATGAAAAAGGGGTGGAAAGGGTTTGGTCGATAAAGACCATCCTCCTTTTATCATCTGTGGGTACACCAGTGTGGTTAGTATGGGGAGACGAGGCTCAGAACCAGGGCAGAGTCAGTCACAAAACCTCCAGCACCATTTTTGACCCAGGGCTCCTCTGCTGACTCACATCCTGGCCCCCAGCTCCCCTGAAACCACATGCTCTCTGTAATGCTGCTTTGGCTAAATCATCAACCCACCCATGGAGCAGTGGAGCTCCCTCTGCAACAGGGACACAAGTCACTGAGTCCAGGTAAGACTGACAGCACATGACACTACCGAAAAAGAGCCACTCTGTTTTTACAGAATTCCTGGAAACGTGGTTAAATATAATTATAGCACCATTCCCTTGCAATATGTTTCCCAACAGGAGTTTTTGGAAGGAAACCTAATCTATTAAAACAAAAGATTTGAAAGGCCCAGTTCACTAACGGGAAAAACCAGAGACACACTTGGGGACATGGCTTAGTTGTAGACACGGTGGTCCTGGATTAACAGCTGGACTCAATGGTTTTAGAGGTCTTTTCCAGCATTAATGAGTCTATGACAGAGTTCAAGTAATTTGTTTTTTTAAGAATTTATATCATTCTATAAACACATCTACGTACAAATGGACATAAGTATGTATTTATATACACAGCAATCAAAACTTCTTAATTTTATTTCCTTGCTTTATGCTGATAGTGTTCAATTCAGCATGGAAACTGCAGCTCAGACTGTACAAGTCCTCTGCCCAGGAACTGTGCCCAAGGTCTGCAATGCAGATAACGCTCATAAGACCAAAGCACCAAAGCTGTACACAGGAATTTGTGTGCCGTCCCCTCTCAACACACACCACCATCATTCCCACCGCCAGAGAGAAACATCAGTCTCCCAAAGCAGTTGACAATTACACAGCAGCACATTAAACAAAGTTTCCTTAGTTCTCAAGTGTAACCATGTGTTTTGAAAAAAACAGCATACAGGTTTGAGGGGGAAGACAACATCACATTTGAATGCTTTAGAGAGTCAACACCTTCCTTCAGAGTAAGTCTGGGTTGTTTTCATGTGCAGCAATCTCTGCTCTCCATAAGCATGGGAGAGCCAGAATTTCAGGTGCACAGCATGAGCCAGGTCTTGCTCTCTGATACATATACACACCTACCGCAAACATCAGTGGGAGCTTCATTTATATGTGCATGCACATATTAATATCATTTACACAGCCAAGCTGACAGCAAACCAAGTGCAAGTAATGAATGTGCTCCGTACAGAAAGGTAACGTTCACATATGTCTTAAAAAGGCTAATGAACATACTAACACTAGCTGGATGAATTCTTGTTTGACATTGCATTAAGTTTTGCATATTCAAAAATTTAGAGACATTCAAACTACCAGCATGGGGAACAACATATGCTAAACCTTTAGTGTTCTTCGATCGTCCAGCTACGCTGCATTCCCTGAAGAAACAAATAATCACTTCATATTCCAAGCAAACTACTCTGCATTAGTTAGTAAAGGATGAAAACCAGAGAGAAACTTTGTCATCGTAAATAATTTGTGCTCTTTTTCTAGACATATTTGCAAAAACCACAGTGTGATACCTACAGTTTTGCCTGCTTAGGACAGAATAGTGTTCCTCTCGGATGCTGGTGAACTGTGCAAATGCCAGCTCCAGAAACAGCAATTCTGAACAGGCATCATTCCCAATTTGAGACTGCAGGAAGTTCATGTTTTGTACAGAATTAACATTCATACAGGTGAACTCCAACAGTTTAAAAAAAAGTTGATTTCTGCCCCAATTTTGTGCATGTCTTTTTACAGCATTCTGGTTTGGTTTTGCAGTGTTTGTTTTTTGGTTTTTTTTTCCTTCTACAAAGGCTTCAAGGGAAAATAATGCCCTCCTTAAGACAACTCTGAAATAGCAGTGGGTTTGAACTCCTTGAAAATTGCTCAACTGGTTTTATTCATCCAGCTTAAAACTGTATCATCGTAGAAACCTTGAAAGCCATATTTGGCAATGTTCTTCAAGAGCAGTGAAAACACAGGATTATTGTTATTTAGTTGGAGTGGAACGTTCTGTATGCATAAAACTTGTGTATATTGTAATGAATAACTTAAGCGTGGCTGAACAGTTTATAAGCACAAAAATCAAGAAGTACAGCAATCAGCTCTTAAATACCCTGCAAAAAAATGGAACAGTTTCTGGGCGAGGCAGCAGATTTTCTTTTGTTTAAAAGAAAAACAAAAAAACCCCTTCATGAGTAATTTAGAACCCAATTGTATTGTATCTCCTTTATCTTCTCCAAAGATTGAGAAGATTGCAAAGCCATAAATAAGAACCCTGAGCTACAGACTCAGCTACAGAGTTCAAGGCCACAACCTCACGTAAAGCCTTCAAGTCACGTATTTTTTTTCAAATGATGCCTACTAGCAACCTTGGCTCTGTTTACAGAGCTGCAATTGCAAAAATCCACGGAGCTCATTGCTAATTTTATGATCCTGCTTTAACAAGAGAGATTTTTACTCCAGGCTTATCTACTTCAACCACTCTCCAGGCAACTCCAGAGAGGCGAGTGCTGGGCACTGCTGCCAGGATTTAGCTGCTGACTCCTCTTTGCTGCTTCACTACTAAAAATGGTACCTGGCGTAGCTTGCAACAAAGACAGGAACTTAAAATCACCAGTTGCACCGGGGCAAATGGTGGGATGTCTGCTGTATCCTCATCTCCCTGCACTGACATCTCGGTTGGGCTGCCAGCATTTCTGAGAATGCCTTATCTGTAATGGGGCTGTCAGAGCCACCACTGCCATGAGCAGGGAGCCTGCACTCCTCTCACTCAGGGAGCAGAGAGAGGCTTTCACAGCAGACCGTGATTCACGTGTGAGGAATGTTTGGTAGATACCCCCACCGAGCCCACAGACTGTGGTTACTGCTTGCGTTCCCAGCAATCTGAAGATCCATGTTTCTCTCGTTAAATCAGTGATGACACAGCAAAGTGCAGGTCTGGGCATGGGCCAGGTTCATGATGAACATCTACAAGTATTTCACAGAAATACCTATACCCACACTCCTCATGTACAAACATCCTATATTCATTTGCAAGTTGATCATATGTGCATCATAGATACATCCATTAATTTCTGCAAATACTTACACCATGTCACTAAAAATAAATCTTTAATCTCAAAGAGCAGTAATCCCAAGCTTTCAACAGTTTAAAAGTGTTGATTAGCCTCCTTCTTGGCAACCTTGTAAATCTTACACAGGCTATATATTTAATGTACCAACCCACTTCCCTGAGTCTTCTCACCATATATAAAAATTAATCACCTCACTTAAGAAATGCGCAGAATTAGGCCAAGGCTTTATAACGTCACACTTGAGAGAGGACTTAATTTTTATATTTCACATGGGTCTTAAAACTTCTTTTTAGTGCTGCAAATACTTCCTCAAACTGATCATGGAAATTTGAGCCTGGGGATGTATGTGTATGGTTAAGGTGCATGTGGAATATTTCCTATAATTTGTTCATCATCAGACACTCTCTCATTCCTTCCCTTTCCTGTCTGCTTTCATCACAAAGGTGCTCCATGACATATATCCAAGGATTTTCCAAAGAACAAATGGGAGGAAGGAAGCACAGGTCAAAAAGGTAAATGAAGGGAAAAAGGAAAGGAGAAAAACAGAGGCTGTTTGGAACACAGTGCAAATAGCTGCAATTATGTTCTTCTAAATGAAACTATGTTAAGGACTTTTATTACCTTAGAAACCATTAATAATCTTTGGGAGCTTATGAAAAATGAATAAAACCAGAGGATTCTCTAAGTACTGAAGGTAACATGGTACTTTGAGAAGTTTGAATGCAACCATGCAAACAAGAAGACAGACTTTCAACACTATCTACTCAATCCGTGAAATAACACTTCAGTGGTAGTTTTAATTAAAAAGTCCTCCACAGTTTGGTGTTTAATTACTCTGCACTGTGCCCTTCCTCTCTGTTCTACCTCTATACAGTCAAGTAGCTTCTTAAAAGTTACCCTTCTTGGGGCAATTTCTAGCCATCACTTGGCAGTAAGTAAATTGCTCTTGAGACAAAGCTAATAGAAATATTCTGTGACAGTAAGATGAAACAACAGGCATGAACTAGAGTATTTGGTACAGTTTTGTCAGCAAGATTTACACCAATGTTCAGTGGTTGTCTCTCTCAAAATATGTACTGCATGACCTGTGAAGAGATCATTTCCTGTCCTTTCCACAACCAAGCTGACAAGCAGACTGTCCCCTTCACTGGCTACCACATAGCAATTAACCACATTCTGCTTGAGAAAAAGCACTTGCAGGAAAGTGTTTAAATCCATAAATAGTATAGGATTTTCTTTTGTTGTTGCTTGGTGACCAGAGCCAATGCTAGGTGACAAAGACAGATCCCTAGACCTCCAAGCAGCACTTTCAGAGACCAGTTCAGGAACTGCTGCTGAAACACATTTGGCCAACCCTGGTCTCCTACAGCATGCACCAAGCAGCAAACTGAGGAGCCTGCTGAATATGCTGCAGCTTGTACCTTGCAAAACCCTATTTATTAAAGCAAGCCTGAAATGAATGCAGCCTCCTACCTTCATTAGTTTGCACCTTATGCCTGATTGATGCTGATGTCTAAAAAGAGTAGAATACTCCTCTGCCATGACTGAGACAGATTGTAAAGAAGGCTGCTTTAAGCCTCACTCTTGCATATCATGCAGGAGAAAATTACCTTAAAATTTGTGCAAATCAGTTTATAGCAGTTTCAATATACTAAAGGAAAGGTCACATGAATGGACACGCTGCATGTGATGGTAGAAACCTTGCTTCTACAGAAAAACAACTTTGAAAGGTTCTAAGCTATGAAATCCAAAACCAAACTCTGCTTACCTTAGTGTTCATACAAGATTTTCCGCGTTTATACTCTTTGTGACTTGCTCTTTTATCAAGCTTGTTCCACAAAGCTTTGGCCTTCCATGTGGTCACTCTTGATTTTAGTTTGGTGTAAAAGTTTCTGTTGTCCAAAGGATCTAATTCAAGTTGGCGAGTGAGAATATTGAAGGCCTGAATGGTGCCTTTGCATGTTGATGCCTGTACAAAGTTTTCAAATATCTGGCCAGCTTGACTGTATTTTTCATCATCAGTTTCCCCCATGTTCTCAGAGAAGAGTTTGAAAAGAATTAAGCTGCAGCTCTTATGCCAGGGTACAGGTGATCAACAATATCGAGTACTTCCAAGGATGTTATTCCTAGAAAAGACAAACACAGGCCACATTAAAGCAGGCTCTGCACAACGAAATTAAACCCACATCCAGTATGAACATAAAAAACCCAACATACAGTGGCTGGACAACCAGGTAGAAAAAGGCACCCAAGTGTTACAAACAGACATAACATACCTGTGCTGTCACAACATGTACTCACTAAGACTGTTATAAAACCCCTGCAAACCCTTCAAGAAGAACCAGCTTCACTAACAGCTGGAGGATTTCTTCGATTTTTTCCAGTCCAAGATAACTGACTAAGAAAACCCAAAGACCCAGATACTTTTCCCAAGTAGCATTTATGTCACAGCAAGTACATCTCTGGTAACACTGTAATATTAAAAATTCATGGAATCCGCAGCCAAAAGTCCACACTATTTAAGGAACTTTTCTCTTTTTTAAATCCTGTTGCACAAGCTAAGGCCAAGAGTGCAACTTAGCCAGAGCACTTTGGATTTGGCACAATCACTTGCCACAAGCAAACACACCAACAGAGGCTAAGCAGAAACATCATCACAAGTTACACCAGAACTGAAGAAAGAGAAAGCAAGTAATAGCAGAGAGCCCCCCTTTTCCCAACTCTCTTGCCAAAATGAGAAAGGGTTTGGTGCTCTAGTGCATAGAAAGGAATTTTATCTCCATGTCTGCACACGTTAAATGCTGAAGTTATGTGGTTGGAGTCTTACCTTGTCATGTGCTGATGATATAAAGTAATGATGTTTGGCCTGCTAAGCCCCACTGGCTTTTCCTAGTAACATGATCACTGTCAAACTGTGCCTGATATTCCAGATAAATACCCTTACACTCTGCAAGAGCAATGCTATTCTAAATTAACATAAGTTTCAAAGAACTAAAATACTTTCATTGCGGCACTCCCTTATCCTTCTTTAACCTTGTTCTCAATCTCTAATGGGGAGCATCTTAGAGTCAGCCAAGGTCCACAGAAAACATCCAAGTGGCTTTCACATTTTCCAAGAAAATTGTTACAGGTTATGTATAAACTTGTCCTCAGAAGAGGGTTTACCTGGACTCAAGTCCAAAATTTAAGTCATGTATTCTTTTTCTTGCTATTAAAGAATTACCTACCAGTCCAAGAAACCAAAAACTAAATCAATGCTTGCCTAACTTCCCACATAATTAGTTATTTTACTTGGAACGTCATCTGTTGGCTGATAGTTTTAGAATAAATTGTTAGAAAGGCCTTTGAAGTTATGCTTTTTAATTTAACACTGTTCACAAACTATTCATTCTCTGCTTGCATTTCCTTCAAAGAAGAGGAAACATAACTAGTGTATTTAAGTAAAGCAGAGACCTACCATGTCTATCTTACCATCCTCTAATACAGAAAAATATTATGCAACTTACTAAAGAGATCCCATGGGGAGATATGAGGAAGCATTTGGAATACTCACATTCCCTGGCTGTGCTCAAAATAAATAACCTTTGTGTGCACATCATCAGTCTGTTGTTGGTTTGTGGGTAAAATAAGTTGGCAATGTTGAGTTTGTACATTTTCCTAGACCAAATGTCATGATTAAATATTTGGTGCCAAGAATAAGTCAGAAAATTTTTGTTTTCCCCTCTGAATACTTCATTTATAGTATGCCCCATGCCCTTTTCTGAAGAGCTTTGTGGCTTTGTGAGGTACAAACACAAACATTTTACATGCCCTGACTCTCAGAAGGTCTAATTTTTCAAGAAACCAAGTGCCATGAACTCCCATTGACTCGAAAGCAGTTCAGGACATCCTGCACCTTTCCAGGTTCCAGTTCTCAATGATGAATGAGAAAAACCCCTCCAACAACTACACGCCAGCAGGAGGGAGCCTGGCCACCTTTGCCCCTGGGTGTGGGTGTGAGGGAGGCCCAGCACTACCCTCACCAGTCCTGGCTTTGGGAATGCAGAGCTACATGAATGGTTTAGGTCAGTCCAAAAAGGGCCAACAGATCCAAAAGTTTCACGGGGAGGGGGGAAAGGTAGGGAACAACTGTGGAATGCAATCTAAGATGCTACAACGAGGCTTAAACAGCTTGATAAATAGGTGCCTCAGGATTTGAGATCCTAAAAAAAAAAAAAAAAAAAATTAAAATCAAGGCTAAACACTTACATTATCCAACTTCTATACCTGCCTGAGGTAATTTTGTAACAGAAAAATCAAAGTATTTTCCTTTTGCCTCAAAATAACCATGAACAGATTCTTGGGGAGTAGGGAATTATCAGTGAAATGTTCCACTTGGGACATATCAGCTAAGGGAGTGGCAGCCAGATTAGGTTTCCGTATTTGCTATAAACTCATACTAATACTGGTACTGTCTCTGTGCTACCCAAGACTTTGACAAACACAAGAGCTATAAAACAGTGCCTCCTCTCCCCGTTATTTTATTAGCTCACCACAAGACTGTTGCTACGTTCACAAAACACAAGTATCTTTCAAACTCCTGGCATAATTGGTGAGTGAGTCTGATCACAAGCTCTTTAATTCAGTATCTCTTCTGCTCACAGAGAGTACAATTTTATAGCCTCAGCTGTTTCCGTCCAGCAAGGAAGTGGGGGAAGAACAAAGCAAAGAGAGGCGAGTCGTATCTGACCCAGCCAAAGAAAAGCAGCATGTGCCAGCACTGATAACAGGCAGCACAGGGCAGAAGAGATCATCAGCAGGACCCACGGCACCCAGCGGGAAGGGGACAAAAACATTTTTAGCGACAAGGGGAAGTATGTGCTGCACACACACACAAGCAGCAGGCCTGGCCTTCCTCTGCCTTTCCACTGGGGAGGACAGACAGGAGATCTTCTCCAGCCTTAAAACTTCCCTCCTCCAACACCGCAAAGCCAACACTGGGGCTACTTATTCTGGGCACAAAATCTTATCCTCATGAACTTCTGAAATACTCCCATCTTGTCCACATTGAAAAGCTGTGGGGTGGCATCTCAGCTGAGACATTTGCTCACTAGTGAAACATTTCTGCTTACTGTGTCAGAGGTCACAGTCTCCAAAAAAGTCCCACTTTGTGGTTAAAAAGCCAGGATGAGACAGGAGACTCTGGTTACTAGGCTTTCTGGATTGCTGGAAACACCACTTATTTTCTCTTTGGGTTTTTTTGGCTTTTTTTTTTTTTTTTTTGGCAAGAACATTGTGTTGACAGATGACAGAGAGGAAGATGGTGCTCTAAGTATATGCAGCTGATGGAAAAGTATGCATTTTTTTCTGAGGAGTCACTGATATTTCACTGCAGTGTTGTACATAATTCACTAGAAACAATGCAGTACAGACAAAACGTTGAACAGGGTCATTCTTAACTATAATTAAAGTTTCCTGTTCTGTAACTGTCTCAAAGACTTAAGAGGCAATGCACAAACTGCTTACCTGCATTAGAAAAAAATAACAGTGTTTGGCAAAGTGCTTGAGTTCTTCAGAGTATTATCATTTATCCTTTTTCTTCCTTCATCATATAAATCACTCTAGGGACAAAATACAGATCCAAAAGTCTCATCAAGGTGAGTACTGATGCTGAAACTGCAAACCATGCTTTTTAAAGTGACTATTGAACTTCTTCTGGAACCACAATCCAAAAACTATAATGAAGTTTATTTGAACCTTTACTGAAACGCTACAGAGCCCAATAAAAATTTGGCCGGGAAAAGAAAAGAATGAGAGAACAGGAAACAGTCTGGACAAACAGTTCTTTTAAATCAGAACTGAAGCATCCGTGGGTTAGATGTACAGCTAACAAGAATTGCCATTTTAGGTCCCACGCATGATGCATTCAGCACACAGAAGAATCCGGCTTTCCATGCAGCTTCCCGTGGTATTACAGGAGTCTCTGGAGAGCTCCTAGGCACAAAGTGCACACGCTGGGACGAAGAAGGATTCCATTTTGATGACCCCTTCCACTGTGAGGAGTTATCCCCACCTCCTTTCTGCTTCCAGCTTGGGCAAACAGGAATGTCAGATAAGGAAAGCTGAGAAGTGCTGTTCGTGCCTAGTGGCTGCCCAAGAGAAAGTGAAGATCTTATTACAACTAAAAGGAACACGGTGCAAAAGGGACAGAGAGGCAGTAGAAATGAAAGCAATGGTGTGTATACAGATGTAGGCATAGGAAAGCAAATGCCTCCAGTCTTGGCTGATACTCCCTGTCAGCGAAACAAGCTCTGTTACTGCAGATGATTTTGAGAATACTGAAAAAGCAGCTCCACTGTCAGGGCAGTTCTAGTCAAACAGATGCATGGAGCTGGTTCATGTCTGCACATGAAGTTCTTCAGCAGCAAGCTGAGCAAGCAATAAAACTGACATATGAGTCACTAAATGAAAATAAATTTTTGACAGCAGTACCATGGGAGTTGCTTCTCAGCAGGGTCTTGAGGTAGAATACCCAAAGATTAAAAACTCTTTTTTGGCTTAGCTGTCCCACTGGAGAGATAACAAGGCTAATTTAATTCAAACTTGCAGCACTTAAGTCCTTCCTTAGTGCCCTAATGCTCTGCTTCTAATATTTGAGAACATGTCCCTCAGAGAGATTGGAAAAGAATTAAATTCCTCACATTTCAATACCACTAATCCTAATCCCGTTTTCAATACAGCCCTAATTCTTCCATGTTTACCAAAATAAGTTCTTTTATTAAGGCATGCAGGATACAATACATTTGTTGTTTGCTTAAGGCGAGAAACATCAACACAAATAAAAGAGTGGATTCTGCAACATCTGTAGTAATCATCTGCTCAGGCCCTTCCTAATCATAGTTAAAACTACAGTGTTGCTGCTGTCTCTTCCCTGACAGAACTGTCTAATATCTCAATACCATTATAAAAAATTAAGTTTGCAAGTGAAACTAGCCATGGTTTTTCAACTTCGTTTCTATTTCTATTATGCACTTTGTTTTTATGATGGTCAATTTAAATGTAAATATTTTTCTCTGGAGGAAACACAGCTTTTTGGTGGTTTGGTTTATTTGTGTGTTGTTCTAAAACTGACATAAAGTAAGAAAAACATATTATATGTGATTCTGGTAACAACCAAAGCTCTCTTTCACTTTGCTTATAAAATTAATTAAAACTACAAAAGTACATTGCTCTGAAATACTTGTTTTCAATTGATGACAAAAACACTTTTCTTAAGATGCATGGTCTTAACAGAAACATCAATGAAGACAAATTGCCTCTGAACAAAATCTCTCAAACCATCTCTATAAACAGCCAGATTACTTTTCTGTCTTTTTATAAAAAGCTGACTTCCACAAAACTCCTGCAAAATAACTTTTCAGGCCAAGTATGGAATTCAAAACAGTTCCTACTGAGACACTCTGTGCCTATGAACTTACAAGGTTACCATACACACTATCAGCTTGTTTTGCACGAGTTATGTGAGACATTTCAAACACAAGCCTTCCAACAAGTGCTGCTGTGCCCATTTAACCTGCTACATCTGGAAGGAGCCACAGTAAAATACAGCTGGCAATGTGCACAAATACACTAATGCTTTGCAGTGGATATTTTAGATATGCTCACGGGAAGCACAAAATAAAATGACCTATCTGTAGGATTCTATCTGCCACACAGATTAAGCCGCATTCCACACATTTTAAAGCTGAAAGCTTTAAAAATAGTCCTGTTTGTTTCTTGATGTTACTGGCCTGAGCTTTCCAGTTTTACTGTGGGAATACACTAAGACACTGACAAGTAAAGTGAGAACAACCACATAAGCCAGCGGCTTGCATGTCTCCATTCATAGTGTTGGCATGAGGAAAGCGTGGGATGCTGCCCAAGGGTCCACATGTGCAGTCCCAGGGATGGAGCCTCAGGCATCTGCCCCAGCTGCTGGTGGGCCCAAGGCACACGACACGCTTGCAACCCAGGTTCCCAGG
The DNA here is from genome assembly GCA_013400415.1 of Scytalopus superciliaris. Lineage (NCBI taxonomy): Eukaryota > Metazoa > Chordata > Aves > Passeriformes > Rhinocryptidae > Scytalopus > Scytalopus superciliaris. The sequence goes on along the minus strand of VXBX01004892.1, from coordinate 221,158 downwards.
TTTCACATAACACCAAACAGAAACCTGGCAGCCACAGCATTCACCCCACTCTGCTGCCTGCACACGAAATGCTGTCCTGGGAGCATCACTGAAACGCCTGGATGCTCATTTTGCAAGACACCAGCACAAGCATTTAGAATTAATGACAATATATAGTTTTCTAGGCATCTGTATGCAGCATATGCTCAAAGTAGTAATCAGAAACACTAATCAAAAATACTACCATTTCTGAAGAATGAGTTGTAAAATACAGAAATTTTCTTTTTTTTTTTTCTTTACAGCAATAGCCTTGTACCTACACCACTGGAAATCATAACTAAACTTTTGAGTCCAATGGTTTTAACGAGAAATGTCTCTTGCTTAAGTATTATTCTGTACCAGTTACTGTGAGCATTTAAAATTTTTATTTCTAACAGGGGTGCTAAAAGCTCTATTACAAGGTTCCAAGTTTCCACATAGTCTACATCTTCAAAGGTAACTGTGGATTATTACACACAGTCATTAGGGGTTAATGTTACACATAAACGAGATATTAAAACCTGACTGTTGTTTAGACTGGTTACAAGAAAGAACATTTTTTAACTCTGTTGTAATAGATCAGAAGCACAATATAAACAACAGTACAAAGTTTATGCTGATGTTTTCCTAGGTTAGGATCACAAGAGCAAAGGAAAAAAGTATACCATATGGATAACATCAGTCAGCAAGAAAGCTTAAGAAAAGGCACCTGTTACTTAGGTTACAAAGATGCCATGAATGTAGGCTCAGTGAAAACAATTAAAAGGACAATCTTGAAGCTCTTTGAAACTCCTGCCTTTCTTTTCCTACAGTGGCACTTAAAATTTCAAGCTCATGCACTGGAACAGCAGGGATATAAAAATTAATCACAGAACAGGTTGCTTTTGATCAGCACAAGACCATCTACTTTCAATAGGATGTTTGAACACTGAGCCAGACTAATTTGGAGAGCAAGTAATACCCTATTGTTCGTTACTGAAATCACACCCAGCAGGGAGGCAGCAGGGCCAGGCATATTGAGCAGGGACAGATGACATGAGAGGATGATGAGGGAGCTCTGGCACCACTCCTGCCCAGCTGCAGTGGGAACTTCAACAACCCACTCTCTCTCACAACCCTGTGTCATCCTCTCTGAGCCTCACCCTCAGGTCACAGGGAAAACATAGACGGCACAACTGTGCCTAAGAGGAACACAATAAAACACATATCCGCCAGCTAACAGAGCTGTCAGCAAAATGCCTGGTATGGATGCAGCTACACCAACAAACCTGAGCCACAGTTGGCAGCTGTTCCTCTAGTACAGCTTTGCCTCTGTATGCATGGGGACATAATTATGGAGGTAAATACACCGTAAAAAAACCCAAACAGATGAGCCAATAAAAAGCAGACTCTTAGTCAGCAATCATGGAAATAATGCTGGTTTGTGACACTTCGAGAACAGGACTAATCCAGAAGGATGGGGCAGCGAGATAGACTATGAAATAACAAAACAAGACTGCCAAGGCCTCTGGCAGTGCCCAGCGAGGTGCCACCACGTTTCTAGACAGCTGGCAGATCCCAGCAGGGAGAAAAGGGCAAACACTGCCACCAGTCTCGATGCCTTCCTGCTCCCTCCAGACACCCAATGCCCAGATACAGTCTGCCCATCCCCTTACTGTGGCCACTCTTGCAGAGAGGGTGTTCCAGCTGAGAACTGCTCAAATACATCACCTGGAAACACAGAAAGTACCTTTGGAGAACAGTGGATACCAAAGCAAGACTGTCTTTTATTTCCCTTCAGGATTTCTGTGAGAAAAGAAATTAGTATTTCTTCATAATAAAAAATTTCATCACGTGAAATTATGGCTGTGCTGAAGCCAGCTGCCCAGGTTCCGTCTTGGGGAAGAAAAAGAACAGCACCAATGTCAGTTTTGACTGATACAAGCCAAAAGCTCTCTGGAGTATGTTTCAGATTGTCTTTCCAAGCATGGATCTGTAGATCCCTGTTCTCCAGTATGTTCCCCACTCATTTTTGGGGCTGTAGCAACTACCCAAAGAGCTGAGCAGGAGGAATATACAGCCAGCACAAAGGCTGCAAGACCTTGAGGGCTCTAGTCCACAATAATTCATTTGGCAGAGCTGCCCTCATCTGTAGACATCTGACTTCCAGATCAGTAATCAGGATTAATCCATTGAAAACACAGACAGGACTGCTTTGCCAACAATCAAAGAAATGAAACATTCTGGGCAATATTTCATATCCGTACACACACGCTTTTAGGAATCAACACATTCCACTGCTATAACTTTTTCCAGCATAAAGTTGCACACAGTTCTCCTTCCCTTTTATTGGGTTATTAATGTTATCAGTAACACCGAAATCCATGGGAACCACAAAGTTAAAGAATCAAAGAAGCCCAAAAGCAGTCGTGAGTTATAAATGAGAGGTTCCTTGGTTGCAGTACTGCCAATTTGCCACCAAAACCCAGCCACTGCATGACGGTGGAGAACTGTGAAGCCGCACCCAGACAAGTCAGCCAGAGGGTGATGGGAAACCAGAAAATTAGGTTAAACACCAAACTCTGTTCCAAGGAACATTTACATAAAAAGACAAAAAGAAAGAAAGCTACTGTGATGCTTTTGTATCTCTTTTCTTTTTTTTTGTCCTTGTAAACTGGACCCAAAGTTACCAGAAGAGATTAGCGAAGACATTTTCTGAAAGTAGAAACAGTATTTTTGGAAGCAAATGTGCAGGACAATTTCTACCCTCCCTCTGCCCAGAATTACCAAAAAATGAAGAAAAACAAAGTACAAAAAAACCAAATAAAGATTCCAAGAGAGTTACGAAAACATCATCCATTTCTTCTGGAGAAAAATCCTCACAGTCAAACAGAGCACATCTTAAAACATTAGTTTTGGGAAATCCATCAGAAAAAAAAAACAATAACAAAAAACCTCCACCAAAAAACCACACCACCCACTGGGAATAAGATGTTAGGAAGCAGTCCCTTCAAAAAAAAAAATTACTTTGAGGGCAAAACATCATTAACCAACAACAGGAGGGATGACAAATGCATCACTGTTTTCACAAGGCAAGCTGAGATAAAGTCCGGATTAAATTATGATTCATCTTCTCCAGCATAGAAAAGTTTACTAGAAAATGTGCTTTTTTGGTGTTCCAGTTCTTAAGAGTAACTGTTCATCACACAGCCTGGCTCCAGAAGCCTAAGGTTTAAATTCTCTATGTTAGTCCTATCAACAGTACTGAAGGCCACGGATGGTTGCACCTTGTCATATTAAGGTTTTTATGCAACACTGGCCATTTGTTTCCAATCCCCTCCCAGGTTGAATGACCTACACTGTAATACGTAGAAGATGCTATCATCAGGCTCTTCATTAGTCATTCTTTCATTTGGAAAATTTACTTTATCATGTACCTGTACCTGTTGCATGTAAGTGGGTAGACACTGCAGGAACGCAGGCACTCCTAAAGTGCCAAGGCAAAGAACAACGTCAATTTTTTTCCTAAGAAGTTACTTTTCTCACAGTCATCCAGTCCTAACATTTGTTTTACTGCACAGAAGAGTCAAAATTTCTGAATGAAAGCTGCTTCTGTAGCAGTCTATGGCCAGCATCAGCACATACATAGCTGAAAGGCAATGTTAACGGTGCATTTAAAGAGTTGAGCCTGTGTAAGTGCAAAACCATCACAGGTATGTCAGACATAGCCAGGAAGTTTTAAGGCAGTCGTACCGTTCCATTCCCATATATTGACATGCAGTTATGTGGAACAGCTACAGCTGCTTGGGGATCCTGAAATGATGCCATGTGGTGACTGCATGGTCCTTACTTGAGCACAATGTTTACAGTGCAGAGCAGGTAAGAGGCAATGTTTCTTCCCCTTCCTACAGCTATAGGGAGACTGAGCTAAAGCTGCTTTGGTGCCCCAACTTTCAAACAGTCTGTAATTTTCCGAAAGGATTAACTGGTTCTGGGTTCACACAGTGCCTGGTACACAAGGTGCTGATTAGAGCTGGCTTTGTTAGAGAAAACAACAATTTAGGAAGGCAAGTGGTTTACAGAAATGTCTTGGGTGAATTTGGTTTTGCTTTAGCACAGCCCAGCCTGTGCCAGCTGGTTGGATGCCCACCATTCCCATGTCTCAGTGCTGCCAGTCCCCCAGTCCCTGGGGCTGCCCATGGACTCAGCATGATCCCCAAGGCTGAGCCCACACCACTGACCCCCTGGGCACTGTGCTCCTCCCTCACTGTGCCTGCTCTGCCAAGAGCAGGAACTGTCAGAACACTGGAAGTTCTTAGCCAACTGCTGATCAGAAGAAAACCCAAAATCCATTCATCCAATGTGCCCACACAAAGCAAATCAACTGAAGACACGAAGATGTGTTTGGTTATTACAGTTCCTTCACATAGAGTTCAAACAGCATTAATATTCCCCAATTTATAGAGACCAAGAAGGCAAACAGAATTGACCATTAGAAAAAGGACAGAGAGCAACATGTCTGGATCTAAATTATTCACAAAGGAATTATTGTTTAGTTCTCCACTTTACGAATATTATTTTTTAAAAGTTTTGCTACAGAGTCTTGAGACCTTATGTTGGCTTGGACTTCTCTCTGGTTTTATATTAAAGCAAATTTTTCCCTCTCTTCTGCATACAGGTAAACAGCATTGCTTTTATTTCACTGAAATGTGCAACCAGATCTCTATCTACACTCCACTTACCAAGGTTTAGTTCACCAGGAATAAGGAGTTAGCTAATGCCTTAATACAGCAGCTGTATCACCACTGTGATTAAATACCAACACAACCAGTGCCCCAAGATCCGTATGCACAGCACAGGCTCTGTTGCAGCATGTTTTGAAAGTAGGACATCCTGGAACTTACTGCACAGTCTCTTAGTGTCCATAAATACACGAAAACAGCATAGAACCAGCCTTTACCTGTGTGACGCTTTCTTAGTCACTTCATACAGACTGTAGCAACCTGCATTTGGTGTCTTGCTCTGCCATTGCCATACCAAGCCAATCGTCCACCCTAGGCACTGGCACAGGGGTGGCTGGTGATGGACAGAGGACAGACAGGAGGGCAGATCTGTATCCTTCCCAGACCAAATTCTGCCATCGTCTCTGTCACAGCACAGTGATATACACTGGTTTGGGATGAGCCACTGAAGGATCCTCTTGTAACATCATTCACTACCCCACTGCAAAGAAAACCCAGATTGGCAGAAACACTCCTAAAGATCATGTAGTACCTTTCAGCTTTGTAGCGCATTGGGGATGGGGGAAGAAAAATGAAAACATAACTTTAGTGGTACTGTAGGATGGTTTTAGCTTCCCACATTTTCCTTCCAGATAGGACTTCTCTTAAAAAAAAAAAAGTTTGTATTTGCCCCCAGACAGTTGCTTGGAACAGCTCCTTGGGTCAAAGAGAACAAGCAAGTGATACACTTAATAAAGCAAAGGAAAACGTTTTGGACACCTGGCACACAATACCCAAATGGATACAATTTGCACGCTATGAGCTCACCCCCATCACAGAAAAAAAAAAAAAAGTGGGTCAACATAAAAACTAGATCTCAGGTGAAGTTTAAAGGGTATTTACATCAGCTGTGGAAGCAAAAATTTCAAGGAACAGTGCTTTCTTTTGTGTGCAAGTCATACTACAACCAGATACTACTTAAAAGAAAATTCTCAAACCAACAGCCAAAGGACAAAAAAGAAAAAGGCACAGCAATATGAAGAAAGCTCAAATGCCAGTCAAGACATTTCCGTAATGCAAATCTAAATCAGAAAACCTTATGAAAGGGAGTCTAGAAGTGCCTGCAATAGTCACAGAATCAGTCAATGTCTTTAAGATACAACATGAGAGGTTTTACCCCTGCCCACATTCCTGCCTAGCACACAGCACTGTGAAGTACGTTAAGTTCAAATACTTCAGCCCCTCCCCTGTGTGCGGCACAGATTATCATAGCAAAGGCTGGGAACATCCCTGTCTCTTTGGTGGTGCTTCTGGTGCCTGGTGCAGCTGGGCAGGATGAGAAGGCTGTCAGACCTCATGCTCCTATCAAAGCTAGACTGAGCATGACTTCTCCATTGATGCTATCAACTTCAAGGAATTCCTTTCAAAGGAGGTCCACCAGACATGCCACACTGTGTCTGGGGAAAATGGGCTCCTTTCTAGCCAGATTAACCTGCTACCTTAAACTGCCACACTTAAGCACACACACACACACACACACACGCAAGGATATATTAGTGATTTGGCCTGTGAGCACATTTTCCAGGTCTCTGGCTGCCACTAATGATGCAGACCTTTTCTTGAAAAACTTCTGTTGTATTTCATTTCACAGCTTTTCTGTCTTCCACAATCCAAAGTCCTTCTCTCCCCACCACATATGACAGGGGCTCTTCCACCTCCACCCTTTGCTGACCACCAGTCCCTGCCAGTGAATGTGATCAGTGACCTGCCTGGGGGAGCAGCACAAGTACACAGAGAAAAACTCAGAAGCCTAACTAACAAAGGGCCCTAACACATCAGTCACCAGCATCCAGAACAATTTATTCCTAGCCTTCTGTGATTGACATGATAAGCTAATAGTTGAAGAATACTATTTTCTTCACTGTACAAAAGATGCCACATGTTTGCATAAAAGAAGACTAAAAAAATTGTGAAGGGGTTACAGATACTGAGTTATACAAGTGGCCACCACAATCCCTCCTCATGCTGCCCACAGGTTGTGCACATGAACTGCTGCTTTGAATATCTAAAGCTAGGCCTAAGGGAGATTACTAGAAAAACTTCACTGGATTCCTAATATCCAACATATCAACTAATTATGAATCAACTTTTGCAGAGCCTATTTCCCTAAGGCATCTTGGCAGGCAGCATACAGCAACGCACACACAGTTCACCTCGGCATTTTCAGGTCAGTGCAGCATCAGGCAGAGAGCACCCTGGCTTTCTAAAAACAGAAGCTGACAGCTTCACACAGGCCCCTTCCAGCCCATCTTCTTGCCCCTGTGGCAGCTGCACTTACACGGTTACTCCTTTTACCTTTACTGGCATGGCCACGCCGGAGCAACCCCAACTCATCTCACAGCACGCTGGCAGAGGTCTAGTCATCACCAGCGGGTTAAAAGGTCAGGTCAGTAAACCTGATTAAGGTAGAGCCTGCCAGCAGGAGAAATGATTGCAACAAGGACGTTCAACACAGCCACTGCTACCGTGACTGCACAGCTCCAGGTCTACAAAACATGGGAGCAAAGAGACAAAACGCCCTGTGGTCGCAGGCGTTGCTGGCACAGGGGGGGGGATGAGTCCACCCAAGCTCTGACAGACTGTGTGACAGCACAGACACTTCTGGTGTAAACCACAGTAAATCCAGAGTCCTTGTATTCCCAGACAGAATAGCCAGGTTATTAGCAACAGGTATCAACCCAATAACCAGAGGATTTCCCAGATGGGTTTCTCCACTTTCTTGCCGACACCCCATTTTTCTAGTCTCTGTGAGTTTGCACACACCAGTGCATCTCAGCTTAAAGCTGACAGTTTTACTGCTGGAATTTTAATCAAAAGCAATAGGAACATTATCAAGGATACAGGCTTAGAGGAAAAAAGGAACAGGTAAAGGCAAAAAAACTGAATGAGCAACTAAAATAAATTTTGGTGGGAGAAAGAAGAACCTTTGGCCCAAGTCTTGCTGCCACCCTGACACTTTCCAACAGAAGTTCATGGCAGTTTTGTAAGTGACGCTGACTAAAACCTTCAAGTCACAGTATCTTGAGTGAAATTTTTAAACATGCTTTACAAGCAAAAAGTTCAGCTGTCTCCACCTCCCCTGAGCATTGGCAAGGTTATCATTACACTGTCACTGCTGTAAAGCAAATCCAGTCATCTACAATTGCACCAGGGAGAAGATGGCCCTGCTGAAAACAGGGGAGGGACTGCATCTGCTGGGGTGTGCCAAGCGAAACTCACCATCACCGCAGCACATGACTCAGCATGTATTCGGGTGCATCAATACTCAGCCACCCATTTGAAAATACAGGTAATTTCTTCTTCTCTCCCTCCTCCCACCAACTGGTGAGTAGGGAAAGGCAGAGCACTGCAAATGAAGTCTGAGAAGCCTTAACAAAAAAAAAAAATAAAACCTCAACACATTACAAGACACAAAATAACCACTCACACAGGACAATAACTATAGTCTATTTCAGATTAAAATGTATCAGGTAAGGAATATTAGAAATTTGGGTCCTATTTCCAAAAACAGAAAGGGGACTGCAGATATATTTGACAGAGACTCTTCATATGAATACAGATCTCTTAGGTAAATAAATAATTAATGCAAATGTTACCTTTTTTACAACATTCTAATTGTGAGAGGTAACATTTATGTTGTCAATACTAGTTCCTAGTGACCAGGTCCAGAATAATCTTTTAGTTTTCATTTTAAATTCCCCAGACCTGGCAGAAAAGAGAAAAAGCTCTATCTCTTCTGGATGGTTTACCCCAAGAAAGCAGAATGATCATTAAAATCATAATAGAATCATCAGTCAAAGGAAGAAAGTGCTGTCTGACTTCACTTCCTCCTCCAAAATTAAAAAAGTATTTATTTCAAAAGATGAACTGCTTTTTATAATGACAAAGGTGTATTTTTCTCATTAGAGGAACAGTCATTAAAAATGAATGTAACAAAGGCTTTCATGAACTGATCTGAAGCACTGATCACAACCTTACAATGTCTCTTGATACCATGAAGAGGAAAGTCAGACAAAGTAATGAAGCAAGTTTGTTTTCCACTTTGTAGAAGTACCAGTAACTCTCTCTCGTACGCATTTTCAGTAAGTTTTGCATGTGAGTTGGCATACTAACTGGATGAGAGCTGATTAGACAGGCAAGGAAAGCCTAGCCATCCTTTGCTTGTCTGTGTGCTACTTCAGTAGAGCTCATAAAACTGAAAAACAGTGGTTCAGTCTCTTTGTGCACTAGAAGTATTAGAGTAAAAAAATGTGACATATCTGCATCAATATTTACCTCCAAATAAAATCTTGTGTGCAAATGCAGATCTGCTATACTATATAAGCACATCCTGGATTTATCTTAGAAATCAGTGAAATAGGAGAGACACTTAAATAATTCTACAGCCATTTTCCAGAAGTCAGCATTTGTAGTTGTAATAGTTTGAGATTTCAAATGAGCCAAACTGCCTTACAAACATGTATCCTATTAAGTTCTGGGTCAGAATCCATAAAGCTTTAACTCAAAGGGCAGGAGTTTCATATTGACAATGCTTTGCAGAACCATCTGCTTTATCTGAAGGATGCATACAAATGCTCCATTAGAAAAAGGTGAGTCAAGAAACTGTCAAACACCATGTTAAGTCACTCGTGTATTTTAGTGAATGTCAGGTTGAACCCTGGACTTACTTTTGTAAGAGGGAAGTATTGCAAACAACACACAAAAATATCTCACGGTGCTCTAAAACAGCTGTGTAATACCTTTCGGTCTCTATTAATGCCTGATAAAATAATTAGGAGATTCCATAACTGAGCTTCAAGATGCTTCTACACACATCACTCCATTTATTAAGTCAGGTAGTAGCTAAGGAAGTAGCTATAGACAGATCTGGTGGAATATATTTCAATGCATGCATAAATAAGGCCTTAAGATATCATCAAGCTTCTACATTTGTCATGAAATAGCATTAGAAATACTGCTGCAGCCCTCTATGTGCATGCATTCAGCAAGCAATCACAACGCTCTCCTCAGTCAAACAGAAAATGGAGAGAAAGAAAATAATCCTGCCCTTTGCATTTTTGCATAGGAAGTGCAAGATAAAGACCTTGTGGATCTCCTTTCCCTCGAAAATAAAGAGGTAAACACCCCATTGTGACTCTTCATTCCCAGATCAGAATGAAACACAGTAGCTCTCCTCTCTGAGCAGGGGGCCAGCACCCACCTTTGCCATGCTCCTGGGGCACGGCACAGCTCCTCCTGCCTGTGCCAGCACCTGCTGCTTCGCATCTCCCCAAGCCATCACCTCCCTCCGAGGGCTGCCTTAACTCTGCTCTGAAGCACAAAACGTGCTGAACCGCCCGAGGCTGGCATCCTGCTGAGTCCACCTCAAGGGGAGAAACGATGCTCCCAAAGGAATAAAACCATTCCCCTCTGTAGGCTATTCTATCTTTATCTTGAAAACTGAGATGTGAAGCAATCATCAGAATTACTCTGCAGAGGATACTGAAGGCACTTCCCCACACATGCACACCCTGACATGAACAAAGCGGGCTGGCCTCGTGCACATGAACTTATTTTCCTGTCTGCTTATCTAAGTATCAAAGCTACAAATAAGATGTGGCTGACCTGTAGCACTCACTGTGTCTTCCTGTACCACACAGAGCAGCTCTGCAGCATGTGCTGGGGAGTATTACATTACCCATCAACCCTGTGCTACAGTTTCAGCCCTGATACCTACTCCCAAATATACACCAGGTACTCAGGACAAGACCCAGCACTTTATTAAATATTTGGCACATTGTCTCAAGTTACCTTTGACACACAGGGTTATTTATATACCATGGCACATGGCAGCCTCTGCGACAAGATAGCATCACACAGTACTGTGTGTCAGGAATGCAGGCAACAGATTTAAACCAATCCCCGATTCAAGGCACTTTTACAAGGAAGTAGGTCACAAATTGAGTAATATCCGTTTTATGCACTGAAAAACGTATGCTATTCATTGCCAGGAAATAAAGTCAACCACGCTAATCCTTCTTCCCTCTCACATACACCCCCCCCGCCCCCCATCAGAACAACAGAAAGATGCTTCCTTTTGCCCAAACAGGTTCACTGGGATGTATTTACCCCTTTACATGAGCCTTATTCTACCTAACGCATTTGCGAGGACACCTAAAGTTGACTTGGTGCAAGGGCTGTGTTTCGGAGAGTAAGTACAGCAAGAGTTATTTGCTTACATCCACTGAATTCAGTTTTGAATGCACCAATGGCTCGTATTTATGGAGCTTGTTTCCAAGCCCTAAACCTGTGCACGTTTCTGACATTCACTCAACCACACTGATGTTCTGAACACAAATACTGTACAGAGGAATGTCAGCTGGTACTGTTAAAAATCCATAGATAGAAATGGGAGGAACCTACATTCTGCATTCATCCTCTGAAGCAAAACTCTTAAATCTGAAAAATGAGTCCAGACTTCAATATTCTTCTGTCCCTACAGCCATGTAATTACTGAAACAATTTTCTAAACTGACAGAAACAGCTGGCTGCATAGGTGGCAACCATAGGAATTTGTAGCACTCAGTGAAAGGGGAAAACCAAACACTGAACAGAAGGCTAGGAGATCAGATCTGAAAGAGAACTCAGTCACAGAAATTATCCAAGCCCAAATACCACATTCCATCAGCAGTTCTTTCAGTCCACCTAGGATGGAAACTAGACCTGGAAAAGTAAGTTCTTGTCTCAGGATGCTCATTTCTTTTCTGCCCCTGAAAGGCGAAAACCAAGAGCAATTGAAGTGTACAAGCACCAACTGTGTCTGATCCACAGCTGAGGTGAAATGATGACAAGGAGGTGGTCAAGGATAAAAAAAAAAAAAAAATAAGACCGACCTACAT
>VXBX01004892.1:157956-209434 GCA_013400415.1 Scytalopus superciliaris | reverse complement strand
GGTGGTCAAGGATAAAAAAAAAAAAAAAATGAGCACTGACTACATATTTACCACCAGAAGTCAAGCCCAAGTACTTTCTGAAACACAAATTCTGAATTTTCTCCTAAACAGCTCCGATTGCCACTTAAAAATTATTCCCCAGATCAGTGACACAGCATAAAGAAAATCCATAATAAACTGCCTAATAACAAGCACATACAATAGATGAACCTGCACAAAAGGAAGCCCAAAAGCTATCCAATATTGTAAAGTTCAAGTTTAATCAGCTTTCTTCAGCTGGAAAGGGTATCAGCAGAGAACACTGCATTGTATTATGAATTCCCCCCTTTACTTTTAGCAACTTTCAGCAGAGCCTGCATTGGCTCCTCTAAATCCTTCTGTGATGCTCCCTGCATGCACATGTTTAGAGGGAAAGGGTATTGTACATCCCTAAGACCACTAACAGATGGGGCTCACCTCAGCCAATAACACAGATTATGGTCTTTGCAATACACTCTTATCCGATTACATGTGAAAAAGAATTCCACTATCTGCCAAACACAAGCCTTCTCAAAGAGAGGGAAAATCTGTCTTCTGCTCCTGCTCTACCTCTTGCTTTGCTCTTGACAAAATTGTTAACTTTTTTGCTTGACTCCATCATGCACGATTTGCACATGATAAGACTAGGAAAAAACATCTTGGAAGATATAAAAGCCTTACAACTGGCTATTGGAGTTGCCTATTCAGGGAAGAAAATGAAAAACATGTTATCTGAACCAAGTCTTTTAATGTTCTTAGTCTTCTACAAGTAACACTATAGTGAAAAAAATCCAAAAAAATCATAGAGTGGCCTGTTCAGTCTCTCATCCCCCTCACAGTAAAGAATGTACTCCTGACATCTGATCTAACCCTGTCCTCTTTCAGTTTAAAGCCATTATCCCTCATCCTTAGACCATTCATCATGGCTAGGCTTCATGAACAAAGATTTGGGAAGGGCTCTACCCATGCTTGCTACATCCTCAGACCATTACCTATCCTGTAAAAGATCCCTCTCCAGCTCTCTTGTAGGCCCATTTAGGTACTAGAAGGCTGGTCTAAGGTCTACTGAATTACCACAAGACTATTTAAAGTTCATTACAAAACATCCCTGCATATTCCCAACAAAAATTTCACATGGCTTTGGAAATTCTATTTTGATGCTTGGCTATGGCAGTAATACAGAACAATGAACTGTGGCACCCCTTTGGGCATTACTGCAGTCTAAACAGGCAATAAGCTGCAAGCTTAAAAGGTCTGAGAAGGATTTATTGTGGACTAACAGCTCCAAAGAAACTGCTTTTCAGGAAGCCAAAACTCTACAGCACACACTTACAATGCCAGGCACAGTCATATTAAAAACTGAATTGGTAATATCCCCTTGGCTGAACGCAGCAAGTGGAGAAACCGCTGGCATTGTTTCTCCAGACTACAGCAGATGAGATATCAGTGCCAAGAACAAAAGTTTAAATCCAATTCACATACTCCCACCACCCAATTCAATGAACCACCTGCCTCACCAGGTCTTACCATCACAGCTCTAGAGGCTAAAAGAAAGAAGAAACGAACCCAGGTTTCCTCCTAGTTACATCAGTGTTACTGAGACACTAAAATAAGAACAATGAGAATTTGAACTGATAGAAGCCAGGGCAGCAGTGTCTTGTAATTTGTGTTGTGGTAGGGTCTCCCTTTCCCAACACAGAACAGGGTTTCTCTTGCTCCACTCCCCACGCAGTAAACTGCCCACAAAAATTGGAGGAGATAATAAAACTCTCAAAAACAACACAACCCTCACTGAACACAGGGTTATAAACTCCGAGCAGGAAGAGGGCAGCACATGCAGCTCAGATTTAAGCCCAAGTCTGAATTTTTTTCCTTTCATGGAACTAAGCATCTAAAGATCATTTTGGGGAAGTTTTTACTTGCTTGTAAATGTAACTATGCATAGATGAAAGAGTTAGTCATCTTCTCCATGTCAAAAATAAACGCAGCAATTTCCAGAATGTGTCACAATACAATATTAACTATGTCTCTGCATGGTCACTGAATCAGTGGACACTTAAAAGCCTTAATTTAGAATATCTCCATTTTTTGGAAACAGCATAATGTACTGTTCTGGAATACCCCAAACTACCAATACCACCCTGAAAGAGTCAGTCTGCAGAATAAACACCTCTAAACTTGGACCCAGGGACGAGCAAAGCAAACAGTGTGCCATCCCTGCACTGCCAAACACAGAGCAGAGGCTGGTTTTCAAATTCATGGACTCCTCACACAGAAAGAGCTCAAAAAGAAAAGGTGCATCCAAGAAACAATTTGCTCACACACAAAATGCACATTATAGTTACATATCTACTGTACAGATACAAGCCAGGCTGCTGGGACAGACACACGAAGCAACCTCTCAGCCTGTCTGTAGCTCGTTGGCTCCAGATCCAACACCTGAGCAAGCTGAAGAAACAGAAGGCTCCTTGGGAGGCAGACCTCAATTTCAGTCACCTGAAATTGTCTTAATTTTAAGGTAATCAAAACTCACCATGCCCTTAAGAAGCAAAGCCTCTTCCACTGGAAGAGAGAGCTTTTCTGCTGACACACGGGGAATCAAACTGAGATGAAGGACTCCTGAGGAATAAATACAGATTACCAAGGACTCACAACAAATGTTATAGCCACATGAAGAGTCCCAATGGGAAATACATGGCATTTGAAAGTTTTCCCTTGAGTTTTCAAGGTACTAATTATAAAATACCAGAGCAGCAAGACACCTGGAGCAGATACAAGGTACGTGCTAGAAGAGGTGAAAGACTTAAAGCATACTCAAGGAGAAACCAGATAGCGATCACCTCTCATTTTATGCTTTCTTACACTTAAAAGGACATCTCCAGCGAAAACATAGGCTCGCTCATTTCCACAAGGCATGGGATATGGACACCAGACAAGAAAACTCTGCTTCAGGATATCTTAGTAAACACAAAAACTTTTCAGATCATTCTTACTTCTACATTCTAGACAAAACTGAAAGCCATCTGAACTCCTCACAAATAGCAGCACAACCACCACCCTGATATCAGGGATAGGGTACTGCCAATACAGCCTTAGAGCAACATTAAGACAATTGAGAACAAACAAACAAACAATAAATTTAGAGTTTGAAACAGAGATGACTTCCCATTTCTGTGTGATTTTCTTTATACTAGTTTGTTATGAATTCACCTAATTTTACAGAAAGGGCAGGAAAAGTCACATCACTTGTTGCAGAGCACATGGCAAGAGGAATTTGAATGCAGCGTGCTTCAGTTTCCCATCAGAACTTCCTTTCTCCACTGCACACTGTAAGACATCTCCCATACCTTTTTCTAGTACTATTAAGAGTAACAAATGTCAAGCAGCTTTTTAAAAGCTTTATTTGTCAGGTATCAATTTGACAGGTCTGCTTAACATGGGGGATGATACATATTGCAGCAACAATGCTGAAAAGGGGAACTGAACCAAATGTATGAGTCAAATGTGCTGGTTCCTGGCTAGTCAGTCCCACCATAAAGCAGCTTCCCAGCACACAGCCCTGCAGTAAGGAGAAACCAAGATGGAAAAGGACTGAGAATTTCTCAGCCCAAGGTTTTAAGTGAAAAAGACCATTTTGCCTGTGCTGTAAAGAGGTGTGTCCACTCACATCAGCTGATTTAGAGAGTACTGATGCCTTCAGGTGTATGTAGTTGGTGACCCCACCATCCCAGCCCTGTGCTATTGCCACTGCAGGCTCTGCTATCTGCCCGAGGGAGAGGCAGCAGTGATAAGGAGGAGGTGGGGTGAGATTCAAGTCAGGGGAGCAAAGTGATTAATTACTGCTTCGGGCAGCAAGCAAAATGGTTATAAAGATAAAATGTATATTTTAAAGGCAGCTTGTATTTTCAAGCAGAGAACTGTAAAAATGTATGGGTTTTTTCAGTTTTGAAAGAAACAAAACATGACAAAAAAAACAAGATTCAGCCAGAGTAAAACCAAGATCAAGGACGTGCTGAGTCTTAACACCTACATAATACACAGAGAAAAACTGTGTAGTATCTCTAGAGTTAGGAGCAAAAGTTTGCTGATGCTTCAGTACAGTAATTTAGAAACACATTTCTCAGATGCATCCTCCAGAAAGGAAAAAGTCCACTGCATTTAGAGAAACACCCAGACACCCCAAACTAAGCATAAGTGGACACACACTCATTTAGAGTACTTGTGTCAATGATAACAGACATGAATTCCAGCTTGGTGGTTGGATAATCTGTTTTCCACCCATGTAACATAATTAGCACCCAACACAGAGTGGGGAAATGAGGGAAGCAGGATGCCCTCTTTTCTCCCAGATCAAGGCACTTCATGAACATCAATTAGATGTTAATGTCCCTGGGAGGCAAGCGTGACAAGTCTTATTAAGCCATTTTAAAGATTAGGATACTGAGTCACAGAGAGATTAAGAACTTCCTCAAAACCAACAGCAGAGTCAGAGAGGGGGCAGCTACACCCCAGCTGGCACTGGCAGCGGGGGACTGTGCTGCTCCACCTTACTACAAGATTTAGAGTCTCTAAGGGGGGCGGGGGGTGGGTGGGAAGTCCACGCTCCCCTGAAGTTTCCCGGGCATGCCAACGCGCCTTCGTTTCGACCTGCAAGGGACCATCTTTAGATACAAGAATGCTGTTCGGTTTCCACGCTCACATCTCAGTTTGGCTGAAGGTGCCAGCAAGGTTGCCAATTGTAAACAGCGTTTTAAAGTCGTCAGAGACCTCCAGATCTTTTCCGATAAGCTTGAGAGAGAACTTAAAACTTTTTGATACTGGTTCAACCCTGTAAGCCTAGGGGCAAATAAATCTACAATCATCGCTCTACGAGCCAACCCACGGCCAACTATCTGAATTCAAGTCACATGCTGAATTTACACATTAAAAACGGAGTGAACATGACAAGACAATCACTATCACAGGTTAACAAACACTTCAAAGCACAAAGAGAAACCCAGCAAATGCCACATTCAATTAGCCCAAAAGGTGAGCAGGGAAGTATGTTACGCTGAACAACACACTCATTAAGACGCGTCCAAACTAATAGCCCACTTCAGTGTTGTAACACATTTGGAAAGCGCTTGGCTGCCTTAATCGCTGGGTGCTCGCGGAGCTAAAAGATTATTTCGAGCTTTCCCGCGGGGCCAGGTCCGAACCAGCGCCGCGTCACCCGGCGATGCCCCGGCCACGGGGGGGGCAGGGAGGTACGGCTCGGCACAGCCCGGCACGGCTCGGCTCGGCTCAGCCCGGCAAAGCTCAGTACGGCTCGGCACAGCCCGGCAAAGCTCAGTACGGCTCGGCACAGCCCGGCAAAGCTCAGCTCAGCCCGGCAAAGCTCAATACGGCTCGGCACGGCTCGGGACGGCTAAGTATAGCCCAGTAAGGCTCAGCACAGCCCGGCACGGCTCAGTACAGCCCGTCGGGNCCCTGGCTGGCACCGGGCTGCGGCTTCTCCGAGCGCGGCGGGGGAGCTGCCACCTGTCACAGGGGAAGCGGTGCGGGCACAGCGCATCAGGCGGAGCGCCGTGGGGAACTCGGGGAGTTTCTCTTGCGTGTTTAGGTTCTCTTCGAATGGGGAACTAGGGAAGTTTCTCTTGCGTGTTTAGGTTCTCTTTTTGAGGAAGCTTAAAGGTTGTCATGCATCCGGGAGGTTCAAGAAGGTTCAAGTCAGCAAGCACATAGAAAACGACTGGAAAGAAAGTTCAAGATCGACAGCTAACGTGACTAACAGCACTGGAACTACGGCTCCCTGTCTTGGATGAACACTAACATCTTGCTGACTGCAGAAATGAAGTTCTGTGAAAAAAGGAACAAAGAATCACTTGATGTGCTGCAACAGGGAGGGTAAATGAGCTAAAGCTCATACCTTCTTGCCTGAAGTTTTGATAAGAGCCCAAGCAGGCCTACCTTGTGGGTAACCTAAAATAGTCATAAGTATTTTGACATGTCCCACACAGACACTACACTTAAATGATGCTGAAGAAGGCTGTGGCAGAGCAAGGGAGCCGGACCCTGGTCTGCCACGACATGAGCTATCTGACCTTTTTCACACTTGCCTCCTATGAGCCAAATGTGAAGTGGCTTTGGATAACATGGAGAGAAAACAAGTGTGAATGTGGCCCTTTTTATCCATGCACAGCTGAATGTAACATAATATCTAATGACCCAAGTGTTTCACCCAGTCTCTAATTTGTTGATCTTAAGGCAGGAATTTTGTTGTAGAACACACCTTTCATTTGGATTGAAATTTGTCTTCTAGCTTTTTGCATCAGGCTTGGCTGAACCCAAGTTTTACTCAATCATTAACTTAGAATTGCAGGATGTTTGTCTGCTTATTTAACTTCAGGAGATTAAGTGTACTTTTTCCTCAAAGTGATAAAAGCAAGAATATAGAAATAATGGTGCATACCATTTCTCTCTTATCTAAAAGGCTATCTTCTTTAGCAGCCTTGGGGAAGGCAAGAACAAGGAATGAGAAAATGCTCATGGCAAACTTCCAGACAAAGGGATCCGTAGTTAGCAAAGGGGGATGAGTGTATGAAAGAAATAATATCTATATGATTTGTACAAAGTCTTCCTAGTTTCAGTCTACCATTGAGAGCCAGAGAACCCAGAAAATACAAAGTCAGAAAGAATTTAACCCCTACTGGGAAATATTCCAAAACTTCCTTCTTTAGAATATATGTTCCTTATTGGTTAGGAAAGATGCTTAGAGCACTGACCTCCTGTGTCTCTCTTCACCTTCATAGTTGTCCTTACAAAGATAACCCTCTCCTGCCAACTCTTTCCAAATATTTTATACATCACTAGGGAAATATGTATGGCACTGTATGAAGACCAACAGGGACCTTGCTATTTAATTACTAGTATATTTACTCATTGTCCTTAACTATTTGATTTTGTAAATGGCCAAAAGATGAATGTATAATTCACATGCACTGATCTTAACTATTATCATAACCATCTTTAAAAATTATGTTTCATTAGCTGTTACTTAACCAGAATTAAGAAATTCTTTTTTCACAGTCACACCTACGTCTCTCCAGAGGAAAACATAACTAAGATACAGTCTAATCTAATCACTCTGGGCTAAGATGAACACACTTCAATAAAGATTAGATTAACAAACACTAATCAGGAACCATCAATCTGGCATTACATGGGGCTTTGTTGGCTCTCCTAGCCCACCCTCCCTCCTGTGAAGTCTGGGACACACGTCCATAAAGGGAAACAGCTACTTCCCTGGATGCTGCACAGCCTCCCCTTCCAGTCAGACCAAATTCCTAGCCNCCCTGGCTGGCACCGGGCTGCGGCTTCTCCGAGCGCGGCGGGGGAGCTGCCACCTGTCACAGGGGAAGCGGTGCGGGCACAGCGCATCAGGCGGAGCGCCGTGGGGAACTCGGGGAGGTTTCTCTTGCGTGTTTAGGTTCTCTTCGAATGGGGAACTCGGGAAGGTTTCTCTTGCGTGTTTAGGTTCTCTTTTTGAGGAAGCTTAAAGGTTGTCATGCATCCGGGAGGTTCAAGAAGGTTCAAGTCAGCAAGCACATAGAAAACGACTGGAAAGAAAGTTCAAGATCGACAGCTAACGTGACTAACAGCACTGGAACTACGGCTCCCCGTCCTNGCCGCCTGCCCCAGCGCCCTGTGACAGCCTGCCCCTGCCCCAGTGCCCTGTGACAGTCTGCGCCAGCCCCAGCGCCAGCGAGCCCCNCAACATCTTGCTGACTGCAGAAATGAAGTTCTGTGAAAAAAGGAACAAAGAATCACTTGATGTGCTGCAACAGGGAGGGTAAATGAGCTAAAGCTCATACCTTCTTGCCTGAAGTTTTGATAAGAGCCCAAGCAGGCCTACCTTGTGGGTAACCTAAAATAGTCATAAGTATTTTGACATGTCCCACACAGACACTACACTTAAATGATGCTGAAGAAGGCTGTGGCAGAGCAAGGGAGCCGGACCCTGGTCTGCCACGACATGAGCTATCTGACCTTTTTCACACTTGCCTCCTATGAGCCAAATGTGAAGTGGCTTTGGATAACATGGAGAGAAAACAAGTGTGAATGTGGCCCTTTTTATCCATGCACAGCTGAATGTAACATAATATCTAATGACCCAAGTGTTTCACCCAGTCTCTAATTTGTTGATCTTAAGGCAGGAATTTTGTTGTAGAACACACCTTTCATTTGGATTGAAATTTGTCTTCTAGCTTTTTGCATCAGGCTTGGCTGAACCCAAGTTTTACTCAATCATTAACTTAGAATTGCAGGATGTTTGTCTGCTTATTTAACTTCAGGAGATTAAGTGTACTTTTTCCTCAAAGTGATAAAAGCAAGAATATAGAAATAATGGTGCATACCATTTCTCTCTTATCTAAAAGGCTATCTTCTTTAGCAGCCTTGGGGAAGGCAAGAACAAGGAATGAGAAAATGCTCATGGCAAACTTCCAGACAAAGGGATCCGTAGTTAGCAAAGGGGGATGAGTGTATGAAAGAAATAATATCTATATGATTTGTACAAAGTCTTCCTAGTTTCAGTCTACCATTGAGAGCCAGAGAACCCAGAAAATACAAAGTCAGAAAGAATTTAACCCCTACTGGGAAATATTCCAAAACTTCCTTCTTTAGAATATATGTTCCTTATTGGTTAGGAAAGATGCTTAGAGCACTGACCTCCTGTGTCTCTCTTCACCTTCATAGTTGTCCTTACAAAGATAACCCTCTCCTGCCAACTCTTTCCAAATATTTTATACATCACTAGGGAAATATGTATGGCACTGTATGAAGACCAACAGGGACCTTGCTATTTAATTACTAGTATATTTACTCATTGTCCTTAACTATTTGATTTTGTAAATGGCCAAAAGATGAATGTATAATTCACATGCACTGATCTTAACTATTATCATAACCATCTTTAAAAATTATGTTTCATTAGCTGTTACTTAACCAGAATTAAGAAATTCTTTTTTCACAGTCACACCTACGTCTCTCCAGAGGAAAACATAACTAAGATACAGTCTAATCTAATCACTCTGGGCTAAGATGAACACACTTCAATAAAGATTAGATTAACAAACACTAATCAGGAACCATCAATCTGGCATTACATGGGGCTTTGTTGGCTCTCCTAGCCCACCCTCCCTCCTGTGAAGTCTGGGACACACGTCCATAAAGGGAAACAGCTACTTCCCTGGATGCTGCACAGCCTCCCCTTCCAGTCAGACCAAATTCCTAGCCCATTTTTTTAACAGTGCAGCTGCTTTGTAATTTTTTTTTCATTCAGTCACAGCCTGTTCTCCCCCATTGAAAAGATAGGAAAAAGGAATTGAAGAACAGTCCTTACAAAAAACAATCCAGCCTTATGGACTAGTGTAAAGCCGTGCCTGCTAACTCTGCTGTAGGCTGTTCATCCCTCACTGTGGCTGATTATGTGCAGCACTCCCTTTCCTGACATGTGCAAGCCTATGTATTTAAATTCTTGTAAATGTAATCCTATCTACATATCCAACACAATAAAAGCCCTTCTTGTGGTATTCTTCAAAGTTAACTGAATTTTTAATACAAAAGAGATGGCCTGGCTCTCAGGAGACCCTGCTGAGCTCTCTCCTCCACCACTCATCTCCATTATGACTTTGAGAATTCATCATGTATCTGTAATCTATGGGGTGCAGGTAATAAGACTTCCTTACCTTATGGGAGTTATGAGGATGAAACTTTGACATTCTGCTACAAGGGGGAGCTTGGTGCTTTCCTGCACTCATTTGAAGTTAGTCATAATGTTCTCCTCAGGTGAGAACCAGTAGCTAAATATGAATTTTTATATTCTCTTCCTTCACTAATGCTTTTTGTTTTGCATGAACATATAAAGCCATTAGAGTGGTTCTTTTAAAGGAATTTTGCTTTATAGAGTGAGGCAAAGAAAACAGATCTAAGGAAAGGAAGCTGGATTCTTTACGTGGGAGCATATAATTTTCCTGGAGCCTGGAATAGCTGGATTTTCTTACCACGTGTGCAGGAAATAGCCCTTCCTACCCAATCCTGGATGTATCAGATAATACTCTTAGCATATAAAGTAACTATTCTAGTGTGAGACATCTAAACATTTCTGTTCAAGTTTCCAAACACATTAGCAGATTTATACGCATCTACTGAGGAACAGTTAAAAATATTTTGGTTCACTAAAAAAGGCCAGAAGTACCTACAAAACACACATAGCTAATTTTCTAGTCCTCTTCCCACAGAAGACTACAAGTTGATTTGTTAGGGAACTTTGAGGATGGGTCCTTCATCACGCTGCCTTCCTCATATTAGCAGTTTCTGACACACTTGCTGCTGCAGAGACAGTAGTTGGGCTCTCCTACACTGACACAGAACTGCCAGGATTTGTATTTGCCCTGTGCTGTCTCTACCCTTTTAAGAGGGCAAGCTCCAACAGACCATCCCACAGCACACCTGGCCAGTAACACATCCCCGGGTTGGTAACATTAATCCTTCTTTCCTCAATGCAAATCTTATGTTGTTTGGGATTTGGGCATGTATATGGGTGGTTTTATTTTTTGCCGTGTGTATTTTCTCTGATATTTTGACAAAAAGGAGATAGAGCTTGTCTAATGCAGGTTACTGACACAAATCTAGGAAATGTCACTCTTTGGACCTTGTCTGCTGGTTAAATTTCTCTGAATCTAAAAAGGATTTTACTGAGGGTAAAATTTCTAATAATACACCAAATCTGAGCACAGGATGACATCTTGCTCCCAGTGTCAATCAGTTGGTTCATATCCTCAAACACTTTGCTAAATGCAATTTCACATAGAGAGGACCCAGCTAGCCAGCTCCATCCTCCTCAAAAGTTTTAGCTCATGAATCAAAAAAATCCTCCTCTGAAGGCAGAAGAAATGAGCCTCACAGTCTCTAGGATAACTCTCATTCTAGTCAGGAAAAAAATTATCATCCTGTATTTATTCCTATAATAGAGTCCTGTCTCACTGTCCTTTTACTTCATTAAGGGATAACGTCAGCTTTGGTGATGTTGTAATTACAAATCACAGAAACATTTTTGAGTTCTAAAAAGCAACAACCAGAACCTTAAGAAGTTTGGAATTTCTCTTGGGGCACATATCACTTTGCAAGGTGTGTTTGAACTTCAAGAAGATTTGACAGATAATAAGGCAGACATTAGGAAGGGTAGAATAAATCATTATAATAAAGAATTGCATTTTATCCCTTTCCTGTCCTTGTAGTCAATCTTTTAGTCAGCTGTTAAAAGATTAAGTCTTCCATAGGGATATATTTTTATTATTTCCTTAAGGAATATCACTAAGAGTCCTAATTTTATTAATCCTGAGTCATCAGAGTTTAGTCAACAGATATTTTATATTTTCATTTCAAAAGAATAAAAAAAAAAGCTTTTGATTCTGCTTTGATTTGCAGTAGTCACTACTCTGAGAAATACATGACTGATATCAAAGCCATAGAGCTACTAAATAAATGTCAACATCTCACTGACTTCAGAGAGAAAAGAATCAAGCAATTAGACACTGTTTTGCATGGATTCCAATAGGCTTTGGATCGGGCCTCATTTCCCCAGCTAGTGCTTGCAGCTTTGCTGCTTTGGATTCTGCTGACAAACGACTCTCTGTAAAACTAACCCACCGAGCTCAGCAAAGCTGATAAGATTTCCTTCCTGCACTGCTGTACTAACTAACCTTGATTTCAGATTAAGACTTTGCAGAGAGAAGTGAAACTTCAGTGTCCACTCAAGTGATAAAGAAGCTTAAGTTAACGCACAGGCAGATTTCAGGACATGGACAGCTGGTAAACAGATTCTGCTTTGTTGGGGTGCTAAAACATCTGCATGAGCCAGTAACTGCCAGCTGCTTGAAGGATGTCACATTGCAAAACAGGCAGAGAGGGTGCTTCAGATTGTATCAGAATTAAAATACAGTGATCTGTGATAGAGATGCTGGGGAAATTTTGTTAGAGTAGAATAAAAAAATACCCAAACATACAACCCACAAAACCAACTCAGAAGACTTGTGTATTTAGCATGAAAACAGTTCCTAGAATGTGACTCTCAGTGAATAAAGGGAACTTCTGTAAACACATTCTTAATACAAATTAACCTTTCTGTATGTGTTGTCAGCAAGAACCTGAGAATATTTCTTGTCTGTGGGAAACCTTCTGTCAGAGACAAAGATCACTTTCCACATGCTTTGATCTTAGCATATTAAATCTTAGCAGAGACCTTATTTAATTAAATGCTATTTGTGTTTTGTGGGTGTTACTGAACAAAGACTTCCCTGAGTGTCGTTAATGGAAGAATGACAGAGAGTTTGAACCAGTGAGGACCATCACAATAACTCTGAGTGCAGAGATATTTTAGGGAAATTACTATTTCTCAGACAGCTGAACACTCAGACATACTTGCCTAACTCAAGGACAAAACCACAACACTTCTAAGTGCCATCCTTCCAGTTGCACAGATTCTCATTCTTCATTTTTAACTTAAACACTTCTAGTAAGTCTGTGCTATTGTAATTGTTTCTTTAATGTCTATGACTCCATATACATGAGCAAATCCGTGTTAGAAGTTCAGTGCTAAATCTCGGGGAAGGAGGTACTTTCTTTGGCAGTGCCAGAGTTTACTTTGGGAGATTCTAGTGACTGATCATTTACTGTGCTGCATTATGCTGTATTAGAGAAGAGATGATCTCACTTCCAATGCTTAGCCAGGAAGGAATGGCTAGGAAGAAGATGTAGTCTTTTTCTTTTTTTTTTTTTTTTTTAAATTATCTAACACAAATATTTCCAACTTGCTCTATGGAGATAATAGAAAACAACCAGCAACTGCTGGGTATTAGTTTTGTCTGTTATACATCATTGTCTGGCTTGACAGCATAAAATAAATAAATTATATGTATTCAAATCCCCTTTGTTTAAAAAATAAGGTTGCTAAGAAACAAGAGTTATGCACGTTTAATGCCATTTATGGATTTTCAAAGGGTACTGTCAGTAGAGGGCAATAACTAAAGACCTATAGGTTCCACAGAAATTTCAGCAAGGAGTGTTGATACTTATAAAAATTGGGTTTACTTGTATGTTTGTATTTCAGTATGATTTATATATGTTGCAAAAATTTGCATGTGTAAACTTTCTTCAAAACTGCATAGTTGTCATGTTGCAGGAGGTAAGTGGGTATGCTCAGTGAAATGTGTGTATTGACATTTTTCACTACTCTGCTTATTAGTAAAGGAAAATTTCATTCAGCCTCCATTGGAGTCAATACTATGCTCATTTAAAACAATAACCAACTTGTCTTCTGACCCCACTCAACTGCAAAAAACCCAACAAAACAAAACAAAACAAAAAAAACCAAAACAAAACAAAAAAAAAAAAAAAAAAAAAAAAAGGAAAAAAAAAAAAAGAAAGAAAAAAGACCAAGACATCTGTTAAAAGGCAAGGATTCAGCAATCATCACTAGAGGCCAAACAGCAGCACAGCAACACAACTGCTAAAGCTGAAGGTATTCCTGGCATTGAGAGGCTGCCCACAGTGCAGACACAAAAGAGACTTCCCTAAACCTGGTGTTATAAAGTTTCGAGTTATAGGTCTCTAATCACTACCTTAAACTTAGGAAAATTATCCTTAAAGCACTGGACTTCTCACTGGGTAAAAATAAAACTGTTCTCAAAATGCTGCTTGGGAATATTCTCTTCAAAGTTTAATTGCTTTTTAACTACTCACTGCGACTTCAGAGGTTTTTAAATTTTGTATCCAGCTACTGCAGCACTGAAGGTTTCTCTTTCTTATCTGATCACTGAAAGAAAAAAAAAAAAAGCAGCTTATTCCTGTTTCCACCCTTTCATCCCTGGTTTCTTAAATGGCGCCTAAAGCCATTTACCTGTTTAACCTTGCATGATAAAATTAAGTTGTTCAAGCTTAGTCAACTTCAGTTTTCCCGGTTAAGTTGGCCCCCTGCCAGCATTGTCAGTTTTCCATAAATCTGTAGGGCAGAGCCCAGCCTTACCTAACACCTCTGCTCCCAGAGGAGTTCAGCCCTGCCCTGCAGACGTGGGCTGTGGGCACTACCAAAACCCTTCTGCCAAATCCAGAGGGGCTTGGGATCATGCAATGCTCCTTGGCACTGCTTAGGAGAGGGAAGGCCTGTGTTACCTGCAAAGGAAAAGAAGTGTTTCAGCAAGCATTTGACAAGGTTGAGACCACCTGTGGAATAAGGCCATGGTCATTCTCCTTCCTGCCATAAGTTTAGGAGATGTTAAGGAGGTCACGGGTAGTTCAGTCCCAGAGCTGCCTCCGCCAGGGATGGCAGGCTCTGCAGCACCACGTTTTCTGCCACCACTTGGCCTTTGGCTTTGTGCTTGGCAGAGAGGTGTCACCTCACAAACCATCACCAGCTCCCAGGGTAACACCAAGGCTTGTTGAACAGCCTCCTGTTCCCTGGATTTTCTTAGCTCATGCGGTCTCCCCGGATCACCGCACAAGCAATATTGTTCCTGACAACCTGCAAAATATTTTCATGAACTCCATCATATAGTGTTTAAACATGTCATGTTAGCAACTTCAAACAAACAAGCATAGCTTAAAGAGAGACCTTTTCAGACTTGCACCATCTGCCAGGAGCTTTCCAATTTCAGTGCCAGCATAAAAAAAGTATTCTTTAATTCAGAAAAAAGGTACTGTGCGTCTGCAAATTTGTCAACAGGGCACTTGGCATCCCTCCACCCTTGCTGCTTCTCTGTATCCAGAAGTCTGAAATAACAGATTTCAGCTGGTGGAGGAGGAGCCTGAGCACAACAGAGAGCAAAAAACCTTTGAACTCCCTGGAATGGCAACAGCAGCACTTGGGGAGAAAACAAAGCCTGGGCACAAGTGCATTTACTCAACAGCTGAAATGAAGACTAACAATTGCCACATTCCCAGGGGAAATCCTGTTGAGCAAAAACTCGGTCCACCAGCTTGCTGTGTGATTGTTCCGTGTTGCTCACAGAACTGGCATTTCTTTCAAGTGCCCTTCATAGGGCAATATTTACAATTCATACATGGGATTGACCTGTGGAACTCAGCACAGCTCAAAAGTCTTCTTTTGCCTGTTGAGCTTTCCTGGTTTGCAAGCTCTTCTTTCCGCATGTGAAGTACTTCTTTTAGCTATATATTGCATCCTTGCAATTTCTTAATGAGCAGCAATTATGCTGCTCTTTCAAGATATGCATCTGTCATCACCCTTACAGCAACACACTGCTTAGCAATGTATAAGCTAAAGACTAAAAGGTATTTTCAAAATTTTAAAAAGTCAGTTTGAAATATCTCCTCAGTATTCAAATGTTTTATTTACTTCCCAGTGATCAAGAGCTCACTGTCTAGTCTTTCACCCACACAGACAAATATTTGTTGCCAGATGGTAAACAAAAGTTTAGTTATACATGGATAATTCATATTAAATGTCAGTAAAATACAGTCACTATCTACCAGACTGTTTCAGAGAATGGTTTATTGTGAAACTCTACAGATTAAATGTTTTTATTAAAAAAAAAAAGTTCTGCATTTCAAGCAGCCTTCTGCTTTAATTAATTGACTTAATTGACTGGTTTCCTTCATGAGCCCAGCCACTTCTCTTATCATTTACTCCAGGCAGTGACAGAGTAGGAGTTTTTTTAATATTCAGTATTAGGATTTTTAGCAAACATGTACATTTCACTGTGTGCTTGTGGAGAGAAAGTTTATATGTACGTTTTTATTTCACAATACATTCAGATTTTGGAAACTTGCCCACTCTTGCCTTCTGTTCTTCATAAAACATTAGTCTACAAAGCATCAATAAGCATCTTAAACTAAACTAATGTCTGCATGTCATTATTTATAAATGTGTAGGCGCTGCCTGGAGGCAAAAGAAGCCACAATACTGCTACCATTTACTGTTATTTGTATGTAGCCTTTCCTGGTTTGGTGCAGGTTTTCCTACAGCATTCTTTTGTTCCAGGTTTTCCTTTGGCCTGCCCTGGGTACTGTGTCTTGTACCACTTTCACCCAGGCAGCTCTGGCCAAAGAAGGTCAGCTGAGAACAGGGGGCTGGAGCATCTCCCAGGGCCTGGCTGGGCTCTATTACTTGCACTTCTGAGGACAAATATGCAAAGTTTGATGAAGTCAGTGGAAAGACTCCTCCTGGCTTTGGTTAGCTCTGGATCCAGCTATAAATTATGGAAGTTTGATTTTATTTCCATTACTTGTCCACAATATTTTTCTTCCTGTGTTAGCAACATAGCTCCTCTTTAAACAATGGCAGAGCTGCTCTTTCCAGTCAAGTGATCTGTCTGTCAGTAAATTACACTGTAATATGATCAGATAGGGATCCTGAGTTTGTTGCTAATGAGAGCGGGGGGAAAAGACACTCACTCTTTCTGGTTTTGTGGACAAAGTCATTGACTTTGAGGGAATTATACAGTGTCCTGTTATGCTTTGTATTCACCATTCTAAAATGGGGGAAGAGTTGTTATCTTACTTTTCCAGAAGAACAAAGTGAAGATAAATCACTGTTCTAGGAAAATCTAGAGAAATTATGGGAAAGCTTGTCTAATGTAACTCACTAGCTTACCAATGGCAGAGGCTGTATTAATGCTGGAATTCCCAGCTTGTGTCCCATTCCTTGCTCTCTCTGTGTGTGTGACATGTGACTTATACAGACTATCACAGAACAAAGCACACAGGAAGTGCAAGTAAGTCAGGATTTTGTCAGTTTAACAAGGGTAAGCTTAAAGAAATGTGTTCTTGGTATCAAAAACATAGGCCTTGAAAACAAAAGGACAGCTATTGAGGCAGTTTATTTTGAAGTTTAAAAATTACTGCTATCCCTGGACATCCATCTAAATAAAATAAAGATGTAAAGAAATAGTATTGAGCAATTAAACTTGTTTTGGGTTATTTTGGGGTTTTTTGGGTTGGTTGTTTGAGGTTTTTTTTAAAGAGAATTTCCATTAAAAATACTGGTGGTGTACAGCAGACAACATCTATGCAGTCATGTATCAACAGACTTTGCTGTCTGCGTAATAATTTTCCCTCAGAACATGTTCTATTTATAAGGCCCCTAAGCCTTTTGCAGTATGTTTCCTGTTCAGACATACCACTTAATCACCAGAAAATGACTCAGCCAATACGTCCAGTCACTTCCCAAATATGAGATTCAAAACTAGTGAGAAAATTATGAGCATGCTCAAAACTTGACTGATGAGTCAAAATACTGTTTAAATTGATCCTTATTTTTTCTATAAGTGCATGTTAGAAGTTGTTCACCTTGTCACTGGCATTACTTAGGCACTTGTTCACTGAAAAGAACAATGTTTTGCTCTTCATTCACTCTGAAATGCTTTCTCTTTCTGTAATTACTCTACCATAATATTATATTTCAAAAGCAAACAAACAGGCTTATGATCAAAAATTGTAACATGGATGAGTCTCCCACTGCTCTCCCTTGGTCTGGGATGAGCACTGTTATGAAGAAATACTTGATCCAACACATCACACTTGCATAAAAAACTATCTTGGAAACACAAAGACATAACTGGTTGAAATTGTCATTTTCAACTTACTTATTTCCTAACTTATTTCTAATTTTTCAGCTCTAGAATATCAGAGCTCTTGTTGTGTTTTCTATGCACAAAAATGAATGCTATTTAAATATTCAAACATTAGCATCACTCAGTGTATTCATCTGCCAAAAAATTAGAGATGGGATTGAATAGAGAGCACAAGCATTCTCAATTCTCCTTTCAAGAGCAGAAATATCAAAAACTAGGCATGGGGTTTCATCCTAAAACAATAATTCATGCATAACTACTATCTGCATGATTCATCATGGCAACCACAACAGAAATTCTTCCACTCCACAGCAGAAAGAGAGGAGTAGAAGTATTTCCTTTCGTCCAGATATAAAAGCACCACATTTCTGGCATTTCAACCATTTAGCTTAAAGACAGCCTCACCTGCATGCCTTGTCCTATTCTGTATGCCCTAAGAAAACCCCAAAATACTCCTGACCCTTTAGAGTGCTCTGAGGGACACAGTCTACAAATAAATCTCAGATCGGTACGATCTTAGAAGTTGTACTGTAGAAATAATAGAATTTGCATTTACAAGAGAGAGGGTTTCATTTTGAGAACTCTTGAGTCTCACCCTGTTTTGCAGCTGTGGATGTGGTGACTTAAGGAAGTAACTTGCTCACAGTGCAAACCAATGCCAGGTTGAAAATGTCCCAGCTTTCACCCTCGCAGTCTCTCCGCCAAACACTTGCCTCCACTATTTTCAGATCGGGAGAAGGAAGCTATGGAATTTACACCCAAGTAACAGCTTTTACTCAAAATCTCTGTTTTAGGTAACAGCTTCTTTTCTGTTATTGTTGTAGCTACTCCACAAATCCGAGTCAGGAAGGAATAATCACTTAGAGTTTATAAGACCTTGGTCTATTAAGCAGAAGAATACCCATGATCCACAGTAAGAAAATGACCCTCATTTGATATCTATTGCAATTTATTTAGGTTTTTTCAGAGACACTAACCAGTCTTTCTATAATCCTGCTGGATTTTTAAAACAGGTTGGAAGTGACAGAGGAACACGTTAAATATCTACACACAAGAGAGGGCTTTTTAAATCAAACCTTTTCCACATTAACTAAGCTAACTTCATACTGTGAGTCTTAGTAGGCCATTTATGGGTATATGCATGGCATGGCAATGTATGCCCTCATCCTGCACTGACCTGATTTTGTGCCAGAAGTGGTCGGAAAAATAAGGATGCCGTATCGTCTGACTGACAATGTCATGCTGATAAATGTCTGAGGTCACATTCCAGCACTATCACTGCTGGCCTTTCATCTGCAAAAACTGTTCTCTCCCTTTCACAGCCAGCAGTACAGCAGTGGCTCAAAAGCAGCTGAAAAACACACATGGATAACTACCATAGAAACACTGGGGAGAAAAATCCAAATACTAGCATGTTTTCAGCTACAAATGCAGTTTCAAATGTGTTAACGTGTATTTCTGCTCCAAGTTTCGTTCAAAGTATCAACCTTTCTACATCACTAGAGGATTACTGGGGGTTCAGTATGGAAAAGTGACAGGTGTGAATACAGAACTAGCACTCACAGAAGCTTTGGTTATCTCAATATCTGCAAAATGCTGTGAGTTCTCCCTTCTTTGCATGGCATTTCAGGTTCCACAGTTTTCTGCCTCTGATACCAAGTAATATTATTATGGTAATAATGAAGCTGCTTGCCAATGCTGCAAAATCTAGGCATGCTTTGCTAGGTCTTTGCTATAATCAGGAAAAATTATGTTTCTTAGGTAAGATATGCCTACCTTCCTTCTTTTTTCTGAGCCAAAGTTCTTTCAGCTGGTCCTATATGGGACAAGGTGACCTCGACTTCTTCTGAAAAATAACATTTTAATAGCTCTACATTATGCATGTATTTACTGGGGGTAGAAAGACAGATGGGTCTGCAATGTCATCACAAGTGTTCCTGCTGACCCAGGGCACACACATGTGACCCTCGCTCTATAGCTGCAAGAAGTTTTGATTTAAAATTTTGTTTTAAAATAGATTTGGACAACTGCCTAAGTCTGAATGCCCAGGGTTGTGTTCTGCAACAGGGAGGAAAGAGGGAAAGAAGAAGGAAAGTAGAAGGAAAGAGGGAGGAAATTGGATTAAAAAGAAAACTTCCCAAGTAAACATAAGTGAAATAACGAAACAGAGACCTGGGAAACTCCATCTCCTTTAAACTTCTTAGGAAATAAGGATTTGAAAATACATGCAAGTCAGCCAAAGTACAATTAAACAGTTCAACAATGTACCTTTTATTTAACAAAAAGTCATTAGGCAAATGCATTTTTTAGATTAGATGGAGCAAAATAAGTTGTGTACAGCACAAAAAGTAATACTTTTGGGCACCAGTGTTACTTCCAAGGCCCCTGCTTCTCTTCTGTTCTTAAACATGTCCTTCTCTCTCTTCTTGGAGGGTAACTTGCTTAGTTTCTCCTTTGCAACTTCCTCCTTGACCCAGTATGGTAAGTTCAGAAGTGGATGCAAAGGGCAAACCTGCTTGAGTTCAGCTTGGTCACATCCCCTCTGTAGGTAATTCAGTATACTTTTTGGGGAGATCACAAAAGCAAATTTCATCAAGAAAAGGCTAATTAAGAAACACAACAAACTGCTGTTATATATCCCATAAGACAGAATAATAAAACTCCTTGCCAAGGAGTAACATATCACTTAGCCTTTGGTTAAGAAATGTTCAAGGACCAAGAATCTGTCTGGTATGCCAGAAATAGTTCCAAAAGAAGCCCCAACACCACGGGCTACTCAAGTAGTAAATTGGGAAACTTGTGACTGTGGGCTGCTCAGAATGGAGAGATGACTTCCCAAAATGACCAGTCAGATTAAAGATTCTTCCCTAGCTTGGCCCTGAAAGAGCCTCACTAGCCCCAGAGGGAACTCTGTCCCCTAACCTGAAGGGATGAAGCGTGGGCACATTTTTTGCACACACAAAGAGTTCACAAGACTAACTAAACCCAATGTAGATTCGTGCAACTTCCACTGGGTTCAGTGGTGCAGAATCTGCATCTGGGTGATGAGAAAATAACTTCTTTCCTTGCAACAAACTATAATTTTATTTTCTTCAATGTTCTTTCAGGAAGTGGCCATATATGACAAAAAGGTGAGGTTGCAGATAGCACAGGTTAAGTGATTTCTAAACTCAGTTATGTCCTGTTAGCAGGGGGTTACTACAGCCCCAGATGCAGCACCTCATCCAACAGTAATGCCACTGTCATGCAAAGTAATTGGATCATCTGAAGTCATGCTTTTTACTGAAACTGAACCTTAAAACACTTGAGGTATTGACTTATTTTAAAACTATTCACTGCTTCACCGCTTCTTTGTGAATTGTTGCATGTGTATGTGAAAATAGAGAACAAGAGTGGAGCCATGTCTTCTACCACTTCAATACATGTTGAATATACCCTCAACAGCAGAAAATCAGAAGGAAAATTGTACTCAAAGGAAGATATATACATAGATTAATAGCTGAGGAACTCTATTTAACTTGATTTCCTATCTGACCATATACTTTCTGTTTGCATTTTAGTACCCCTTTTAGAAGTATTTTAGTCTCTATTAAAAAGGCTCAAGTATTAAAGAAGCTTCTGCATACCAAAGAAGATTGCACCAAGAACCAGCTTGCCTCAGAATAAAAAAACCCTGCTGCTGCAGGTTATTTGTGGCTTGAATGTCTCCAGTTTCTACTTCCAAATTTAGGGTGTTTCTTCTGCTTGATTATAGAACTGACTGTAAGCTTTCCTTTACTATCAGTTAACTAGGTATTTAACATTGAATCTCTCTCTCTCTTTTTTTTTTTTTTTAAGTCAGAATGTCTGATGTTTTTAGGACAATTGAATCATATACTCAGTCAGCATTGGTATGTTTATAAGCCACACCTACAAATACACATTACATGTCCATTGTCAAGCTCTATCACTCATAAAACTATGTCAGTGACTATTGGCTATGTTACCATCAGTTATTTGTTTTCCTATTGCAAACCCTCTCAGACTTTGTCTGATTTTGCCTCTATCAGTCTTAAAGTAACTATTCTGAAGTTCATGATCATCTGGTATATCATCTATTGTTAGTCCATTTTATCCTACAATAAAAAAAATAATTCTTTAACTATCCCAGCTACATCCATGAATTATTGGACTAAAATCAAAGTTGTAAACATATTTTTGTATACTAGACAAATCACAAGTGGGAATCAAGAGGGACATGTGTCATCACAAAACAAACAATCAATAACAGAATAAAGTGACTTGAAAGTTTAAAAGGATTATAAATTTCTGTTCTCAATATATTGACTTTAATATAACCTTTGAACAGCAGTGGCTGAGCAGGAAGTTTGGCAGGACTCACAGTAATCCAGTCTGCAATAAATAA
The DNA here is from genome assembly GCA_013400415.1 of Scytalopus superciliaris. Classification (NCBI taxonomy): domain Eukaryota; kingdom Metazoa; phylum Chordata; class Aves; order Passeriformes; family Rhinocryptidae; genus Scytalopus; species Scytalopus superciliaris. The sequence continues at coordinate 187,384 of VXBX01004892.1, read as the reverse complement.
AGGTGTGGGCAAGTTTAAAACATCTTGGGAGGTGACAGGGTCAAAGCCTTGCACTCTTCTACAAATGGTGAAAACTTCCAAATGCTTGAAATACTGTTATCAAATTGGAAGATCAAAAATTAGCAAACCAGCTTGAATCTGAAAGGATGCAGTAGCTGAAAAATAATGCCATATAAAGAAAAAAAAAATAAAATCAGTAAATTCAGTAAGTGGATATATTTAGAAGGCCTTAGTGCCAGATTGTTTTCTGGTATTGAACTGTTGCCAACTCTACTCCTTCTAAAGATAAATAATATCAAAGAGGCAGCTTTTAGTCATGAGAAAAAAACCCACAGAGATGGTCAAGACTTTGCAGAAACAGATAGTGAAAGGCTGCACTGGATCACACATAGTAGCTATGCAAGGGATTAAGACCCGATATTATGGATTTCTGTGGCAGTTACATCAATCAGAAGAAACAATTTCATTCACAGGGTTGACACCCGTGGCTCTCAGACAGTAAGTCCAGGTTTACACTGGCTCTAAGCCCATTAACCCTAGAACAAACAAGTATGACTGTAAAAATCAAGGCAAAATCAGAACACAAAGCATATATTTGCTTACACAAAGCAATAATGTCTGACTTTTCAAAGTCACAGCAGTATTTTGTCTTTTATGAAGAATATAAATCTTCCAGTAACTTGCAGTCAATATTTTAAAATATTTTTCTGAATTAAGCTGTGTTCTTGTACCACTGACAGATTCTGTTTCCGTATTTTCTCTATACAGAGTGATTGGATGGATTAGAAGTCACTGGTTGTTCACATGGGACAAGACTGTTCTTCTAGTTGAGAGTTATTCTTGTCCCAAACACTGCTGACCAATATGCTAGAACTGGTAATGCATATTGAACAAAATCCAGCTTGTGAAGAAAGCCACTTGTGAAACAAGCACACAAAACAGCTGTGATTACACACATGACATGACACAAGTATTTCTCTATGGAGCAACAGAACTATGTCAGCTGGAGATCCTAAATTTAAACCAAGCACATCAGGTTTCAGATATGCACCAAAACCACCTACATGTCAATATTTATTGGGACTTTTGGATCTGTAGATGCATTTGAAAGGAAGAAAGATGCTTAAGGAGAGCAGATGTACTGAATTTTAATCCCAGTAAACTTGGCTTCTCCTCTCATCTTCAACAGGATGTATTAGTATTTAGAACTGTTTCTTCTGTGTGAGAAAGGCTTTACTCATGCGATTGCTGGGTTAAGAGGTAAAGATTAATGATTGTAAAGTGCTTTGAAATCCAAGATGAAAGGTAAAGGTATTATGTAAGGATGATTATTTTATACCATTTAATATAATTTGTTCATGATGATGTCATGTAATGAGAAAGGAAGTATTCTTAAGCTGGACACTGCAATCTGGCAAGGGAACTTGCATTCTGGCTGCAACAAATTTTTCTTCTCTATATGTCATAGCTACAATACAGACCCTCACCACAAAATAGAAGTGATAATACTTTTTCCTTCCCAGGGTTCTTAAGCAGAAGTAATGCATGTTGGTGATGGGTGCAAACCTGCTTGGATATATATCATCACCATATAATGAATGGCAACAGGACTAGCATCGTATCAAACACGACAACATCATTTTGGTAGGTCTGAAATAAGTGGCAAACCATGTAGGGAAAAAGTAATACTTTTTTTTACATAAAGTCTTGCAGTCTAGCACGTTGCATGCTTTTACTGGGCCTCCAGCCCTTTTGGTGTAATAGCAGATTTACAACACAGAGAAAAAGGACTCACCAAAACAAAAAGATCAGACTTTTTTGCCTAGTCTTCAGTCACCTGGTTCATGTGTCAGCAACACTCCACAGACATTCAGGGCACCCCTCTCCTGTTGTAGGACATCCTGTATCTCCTGCCAGCTGGTGAAAGAAAAAAGAATGCCAAACTTCTCACTGTATCATTTCCCCAGTCCTGCTTGCCACACCTGTGAAAGAAAGGGAAGTTTCTCCTGATGGTAGGAAGGCAGAGAAGTAAAATGAAAGGACACGAGTGGATGGAGGAGAAGAGAAAAACACAGAATATTTCTGAACCAGCAGTGGGAAAAGAGTCTAACATTTTCTTCCTTTATTTTTTGCACAAGTTGCTGAAGTGCCATAAAGTGGAATTCAACTTCTAAAGAAAGGCTCTGTCTCCTGCAGAGTTGCTGGGATGGGGCCGTGGCAGCCACTCTAACACCTCCACGTCCCTGCTGCAGGTAACCCACTTGTCTCAGACAGACACTGGCAAAAACTTGACATTTCTCCATGACATAGCCTCCCACATTATAGAAGTAAATACATCTCTCTGTGTATAGCCACACAGAGGAAATATTTACACTGCTAAGCATTTAGATTATGAAAGCATAAATAAAGGGAAGGCTACTGGAGCCACTGTAACCCATCAGGGTGATGCGTGAGCTGCACCATGGAACGTGCCCCGTTATATCACGTGCCCTGGATGTGTCAGTGCTGGAATACTGGGCTGTGCTTTTAGGCAAACCATATCTTCAGTAAGCACTGGCAGCATCTTAATCCCTTTAGTATGGCTCTGATACACTGATCACCAAAATCTAGGCCAGGCCTCTGAAGTAGCTGGATCAAGCTCTAATACTCCTTTAGATCATAATCCTGCAAAGATTTAACATTTACAAATAACTTTATCATGTGAGTAGTTAAATGGGATGTCAGAGGACCAGGGTCAGAACTGGAACATTCAACAAATTCCAACTTTGGTTACATCTATCAAGGATACAACAGAAACAAGAAAAGAGTTGGAGTGGCTGCTGAGAGAACCTGATTCTTAGGAATATGCAGCACTTCAGTACTTACATATCAGCTTAAATTCACCCACAACTATTTAGTTCTATCAGCTTCAAAGGATTTTAATCAGCATACAAAGCTAAGCACATCTGCAAAAGATAGGGACAGGGCAGTAGCAGTCTTTCTTCTGACACAAATGTTCTGCACTCTGCTGTGTCCCAGTGCCTATTTTAGTGTTTTTCCCCCTCTCATTTCTAAGCCTCCTTCTTTAACCTTCATCCTCCAAACAAGATACCTTCCTGGATATCTCAGCATGCAAATGTTGTGAGGCTTTTACCTGTAACAACCATCAAGGTAATGCTAGAAATAGGAGAGCTGAAAGAGAGAAGCTACTCTTTAACTTAAAAGCTGAGTGACGAGTGTTTACAGCCCTCAGCTGAGCTAGGCTACCCTGCCCTTGCTACCTCAAAAATCCTGGCTGTGGATTTAGCCACTTACCTTCTGTGTAAAGCACTGGAATTTTAATTTATGGGAAAATAGCTGCATTTCTTGAAACTCTTTGTATGCTTTGGCCAGGGGGAGATGAAACTGAGCAGAAAAAGGTGTCCAAACAGAATATATTCTAAAACATCAAGGAGATTATAGATGTGTCAAGTGACAAGTATTTGCTTGGTCACTGCTAGGTTTCATATTGGATTATTAAAAAAGATTATCTAATTTTCCATGAGCAATCTGCTATAGCCCTGCTGTGTTTAGATTGGTGTTTGTCTTTAGAAAGTCTTTCCCCTGTTGTTTACACATCTTTATCACAGAGAGAAAATCATACAATATTTTAGGAGTAAACAGTCACAGAAAAATGCAAAGCATTCTGGAAATAAAAGAGGAGGAAAATAACGACTTGGACCTGGAATCCGGTGTATTCAATTTATATGTGAAGGATGGATGCCAATTATATTTTTTACTTTTTCATTATAAAGAAAATAAGACCAGGGAAAAAACCCAGAGGACCAACAACAACAACAAATCAACAGTGATTACTGCCAGGTTTGTAGATCAGTGTGCAGTTAAGGTTCTTGTTGGAACAAAAACTGGGCCAGATGACTGGTAAGTTCATAAATTCCTGCCTGTCTGAAAATTATATGTGTTCAAGTACGGACAGTGCAGTATTACATGTATAAGGGAACAATCTTTAGCATGTTATAAAGAATCTAACTTTGTTCAGAATCTGTCCTTTATTTATAAAATAAATCCATCTGTTTTATAAATCACATGTAAAACACACTTGCCCTGGTGATAGAAACATTTGGTGCGAATGCCTCTTTAGAAGTTACCACTTCCTGTGACCCTTCTTAGTTCATTACTAATAGTTGTGCAGCGGGTCACCTCTTTTTTAATAGACTGCAGTGATATGACACTTGTAAAACTGAGGTTATGAAATGAAAACTATTTTACAACAGCATGTCCCTGCTTCCACAGCAAACTCACAGCTAAATATGTCTTCTGTGCTTGTATATTAATTTCACTCCTGATAAACAAGAAAAAGTCCCCCTCTGTCATTATTGGATGTTTGTTACAATACTCGAGGTTTTGAACAAACTTTCAGATGAAAGTAATTTATTAAAAGCTATAATTTTAAGGTCTTGAAAAGCTGCATAAGTCAGAAATACAGTAGCAGCAGCTAAATGCAGAATATGTCATAGTAAGAGAATTGCAATTTCTAGATAACATTGTTAGAGTTCATCAAGATCCCAACTGTCCTTCAATCCTTGCAGACTGAAGGCCTATAGTAATCCTTTTCCAGTGTTTCAAAGAGGTTTCTAAAATTTTGTTTGAGCAGAAGAAAAATCAAGGCACTAATTAAAGTATTTTTCTATTCTTTCAGCCTGAAGAGTCAAAGGAGATGCTACCATTATTGACTACACAGAACACTGTATTAATTAGATTAGAACTGGAAATTTAAATGTTATTTGTTTAAAATAATAGTTTGGTTGTTTTTTTTTTTTAAATAAAAATGACAGGGTACAAAAATAGGTTTCTGTTCCCAAGCCACACAACAGCCTGGAAGAAAAAAAAACACGTCCAAACAAAACTCTAAAAATTGGGAGATTTTTTTACAATTCTATATCTAATAACAAATTTTATCTTAGAAAAGTTATACAAATCCTATTTTTCCTAGTCATTCTTTAAAATACAATGTTCAATATAGGAATTTCCCAGGAACTAAAGGCCACACTGCTAAGTAGCTCATATATTTCTGGTTTAGAAAAACTCATAAGCAGGTGATGATCTGATCAGGCCATAAAATAGATTTCATTTTTAGAGTAATTGGCTAAATTATTAGTCACGTTTCTGGATGTGTTGAAAACTACCATGTGCCTAAGAGAGTCAGTGAGTGTGACTAAATAGTCATCAAATTCCTAATCCAAAATGTTCCAGTAATCCTGTCTTGTTGCTTGTCTGCTAATAAACAACAAACAATTATGTATGAAATATCACTGAACTCCAAGTGTTCTAAAATCATGGCTCAGGCCCCCTAGTCTGAAATTTTCTCACAATAAATATGCTTGTAAAATTTGCTTTTCACATAAAACTGAAAAGGTTGTTAAGTGTTTTTTGGCAACTACAACAGCTTGATATGTAAGCTATTTTCATGTTTATTTTAAGGTAAAAAATTCAGAAGCTGCACATCAACAAAAAAAAAATCAACAAAAACAAACAAAAAAAAAAAATCATGCCACTTATGATATTGTGAAACCCAGTGATGAGACATATGGAAAAATGAATTGATACAAGATGCTTAAAAAGCTGATTAGTTTTTTCATGGCATATCAAATAGACCTATCCATCAACTTCAGCATGCACGATAAAAGGCCTCTTCTATCAAAAGGAATTAAGGTAAGACAGGCAGGCTGAAAAACAGAGTCCTGGGAGATCAAAAGGAAAAAGGAAACAATTTGCTTGCCCGGAGGAAGAGGAAAACCTCATTTAACTAAACACCCAGGAGAAAAGGCAGCTTGAGAACTTCCACCAGTGGTAGGTACAATTTATCCCTCTTGGTTTCATCAAGAGGGGAAGGACTGTGCACACACATGAGGACAAGCAGCTCCATTCTGTTCTGTGTTGCAGTCACGCAGCCCAGACGTGAGCCACCAGCGCTTCCCCAGGGATGGCTGTTGTACCTCTCTGCGCTCGCCGTTCATGTGAATGTCCCTTATTTCTTCCACTGCTGCATCTCAGGCCGTTCTTGTAAGGGAGATTTGAGGCACTGCGGAGACAAGAACAAGCGGTACCGTGGGGATTCCGATGGGCCCCCCAGTTCCCTGCGGGAAGGTGAGCCGGCAATGCTGAGCCGGCACGGCCGGGCTGCAGCCCAGCCCTGTCCTCACCCGGAGCCTCCATTCACTACAGCCGGGTTTCGCAAGAGCAGCTGGGGCAGAGTGCTGCCCTTGGGTTTCGAAACACTTGCAGAATATTTGGGTATAATTCTTTGAAGAGGATTTAATTTTCTTAATGAGCTTGAGTAAAATCATTAGCTTCCACAGTGGCACAGGGAATACTTCAGGAGATTTCATGAGGTATGCTTCGGCAGAGCAAAACAACACAGACAAAATCATACTTGTTGAGCACACTGTCTCCGAACAGAACAAGCTGTTACTGTTGTATTTCTCCTGTACACTGTATTTTTAAAATGCTGAGCAAACCAACCACCCCGATTGATTTTACCGTACCAGAAATTATACATAATTTTTTTCCTTGACAATATAATTAATATTCCTTCTCGTATCATGATTTTATAATAAACATGCATATTGAAGTGCCTTCATCCCTGAAAGCAAATGAAGGAATTCTTTTGATAAGTGGAAAAGTAGAAAGCTTAAGCAGATGCCTTTGGAGCCAGGTCCTTCTCAGTGTTTATTCAGCATACAACATTCACTTGCTTTCTTCTAGTGGCCAAAGATCTACTCTGTGGATAGTGACTGTCACAGTGCCTGGATGAGCTGTACTGGCCACGTGTCCAGCAGTTCAGGAGTCCAAGTGAGGGCAGCATGACTTAGATGAGTCGCTCTCCACGTCTCCCTCTGCCTGACTCACCTTTCTGACACTTTCCCCGCCCCGACTGGTCACATTCACACTTGCCACCTGCTCAGCCTATCTCAGCAAAACCCGCGGCTTGTGCAAGCACCAGTCTGTTCCAATCTCTCAGCGGGAAGCAGGAGGCCCATGGGAACAGTGGGCACCCTCCAGAACAGGGCAAAACACTTCCTAAAATAACCATATGTATGACCCGCTGTAAAAACAGGCCCTCCTGGGGTGTATTTCTCATTGCCTCCCACCTGCCAGCAAAGAACATGACCCTTTCAAATCAGCACCGGCTTATGTGGCAGGGAGCCATAGGAAAGGTAGCACTTCAGGCCAGCACTCCCTTTCCCCTGCTTTAACTTTTATAATCAAATATCAAAAAGAATGAAAACAAACTGTGGCTGCAGCTGATGGTGCATTACATTTTCTGTTCTCACCAGCACATTTTATAGGTCACTGTTTGGCCAAGGAAACATAACACGGTGTTCCTTCTCCTCCTCCCCCTTGGCCCCCTTTTCAAATTTGAAAATAGGTATCTTCTTCCAAGCTGAATACTTTTAACTACTGAACTTCACAGAAAAAGAAGGTCACAAGCTGACTCATCAACAGCCATAATAAATGTACTAAAGATCCAGGATAGGACATCAAATGACATAAGTTTTAAATGCCAGGTACAGAGATACCACCCAAGAGAACAGGTGTATGTGTTTTTAAGGTTTAGCATGATTTATGAAGCAATAAACATATTACTCCATGCCAAAATGTCCTGGGCCTGATCATCCACTGCTTGTGGTCTATGTATATCTATATGCATCTTCTGTAGCTTGTGCATAGTGTGAGGATTCAAATAAATCAGAGTAGAAAGAGGTTATATCCCTTTGTGTGAGGCATAAACACACAACAGTTGATTTTTAGAAGCTGACCTGCTAAGTTTACTGAGAGTGAGAAGGACAGTTGTTAAAAACAGTCTAAGCCTTTATCCAAACAATTTGTATTCCAAGCATTCAAAATACAGAAAAAAATGTCCTTTGTAGTTACTATTTGGCACCACCAGCTGGATACTCTAAGGAACTAAAATAGAGCTTTTTACTGCTTAAAAGTGGAAATATCAGCAGTGTGATGTTGCGGCTTGCAGTCCCGTTCACTATTTTGTCTTGCTGGTAAAGTATCAGTTGTAAATACCTGATATCTTCTGCACAAGAGAGGTACCTGCTGAATTTAATTTGTGTCAAGCGTCAGTGTGTTGGGTTGGCCCTGGCTGGACTCGAGGTGCCTGCCAAAGCCGCTCTATCACTCCTCTCTTCAGCTGGACGGGTGACAGAAAATACAGTGAAAGGCTCATGGATTGAGATAAGGACAGGGAGAGATCACTCACCCATTACTGTCATGGGCAAGATAGACCTGACTTGGTGAAAAATAATTTAATTTATGACCAATCAAATCAGAGTGGAATAATGAGAAATAAAACCCAAATCTTGAAACACCTTCCTCCCAGCTCTCCCCTCTACCCAGGCTTAAGTGTATTCCCAATTTCTCCTCCTCCTTCCCCGAGTGGCACAGGGGTATGGGGACTTTGGGCTGTGATCAGTTCTTCATACCTTGTCTCTTCTGCTCCTTCCTCCCAAGTGAGAGGGCTCCTCATGCTCTTTCCTGGCTCTAACGTGGGGTTCCTTCCACAGGAGACAGTTCTGCAGGAACTTCTCCAATGTGGGTCCTTCCCACAGGCTGCAGCTCTTCGTGAGTTGCTTCGATGTGGGTCCCTTCCATTGGGTGCAGTTCTTCAAGAACAGCCTGCTCCAGGCGTGGGATTCCCATTGGGTTCCAGCCTCCCCTGGGCATTCCCCTGCTCTGGTGTGGGGTCCTCCCTGTGCCTCAGGGGCACAGCTGCCTCACCATGGTCTGCACCACAGGCTGCAGGAGAATCTCTGCTCCAGAGCCTGGGGCACCTCTTGCCCTTCCTGCACTGACTTGGGTGTCTGCAGGGCTGTTCCTCTCACATATTCTCACTCCTCTCTTCAGCTGCAATTGTTGTTGCTCTTGTTTTAACCCCTGCTTAAATACATTACCCCAGAGGTGCTGCCACCTTTCCTGATGGGCTCAGCCTCAACCAGCAGTGGGTCCATTCTGGAGCTGGCTGGCCTTGGCTATATTGGACATGGGGAAAACTTCCAGCAGCTTCTCACAGGAGCCACCCCTGCAGCCCCCCTGCTACCAAAAACCTTGCCAGGCAAACCTAATACAAGCAGTCAAGTGAAATCTTGGAACTACTGAAAACTGCCCATGTGCAGCTTGTGTGCCTCTGGTGAGCTCTCATACCTGAGTCCCACATGGAAAGGGATTGTCCTTTACACCTGCCTCCTTACCCCTATGGATGCAAGTTAGTGCAGAAGGAGCTTGGTCTCAGCCCTCCCAGCCATACCAGTAGTAGGTTCTGGGCAAGCAGCCAAGCCCTCTGTGGGGCAGATGCCCCAGTGTTGAGATTGTTTCACTTGAGCAGATCTCTGTAGCATGTGGTTGTTTCCTGCCGGGCAGTTTCTGACATCTGAGCTAAGCAGGGATGTGATAAGAGTGACCAGGAAAGTCACGGAAATAGTATTAGAAATCTGCATCTCACCTCACGTGATCTTTTGCAAAGCCCATCCTACTACACTTAGAATCTATGACAAGCTTGCACTTTGTTACTGTCAAAAGTCCTTGGCATGTATCACTCCTTGGGCGGAACCACAAGGTGAGCAAAGTAGGAGCAAAAGGTATAATTCCATTTTTTTCTTGTAACAGAATATCCCAGAAGCGTGTAAGCTGAGTGTTGCACAAAGATCGGTTCTTAATGCAGAGCAGCACAAACATACCAACCTCCCAGCAGTGTTCTGCTGGCCTTATCCCTCTGCCAGGGGTGATGAATGCCATGAAAGGAAATAAAAATTACCTCCTGTAGATTCAGAACAGGTGCAGTGGTGGCAGGAGAGTGTCCCTCTACTCCCAGTCCTGGAGGCAGAACTCCTGCATACAAACATCCATTTTGTTTGAAACTGGATACTTCTCTCTGCTTGAAAGACAAGGTGGTTCTGCTGCAAACACAGGAAGGGAAGGGTGAGCAACTACATGAAACTTTGTAAAAGTTTTGTGTCCAGTGAGCTCAAAGGCATCATCCCTCCCCACAACTTCTGGTCTGAGCTGAGTTGGCCCTTAAAGTTTTCAAGAATCATTTTCCCTTCTCAGACTGAATTCCTGTGCAATGCATGGCAGGCACACATAGTGCAGCCCTGAGGAAGCAGGTCAAGCGGCACGGTGACAAGGACTGAGGATGGAAAAGGATTAGAGAGGCTGAGTCAGTCATAATAAGCAATGATTAACTTTGGGTTTCTCTGCTTTTGGCATTCAGATCATGTAAAATCATGGGATTACTTCAGTGCCAGTCAGCCCCATGTCTGGGCCCTTCCCTTCCTAACAGGCACCACGGACAAGATGGATCAAACCAGCAGAGTAAAAAGCAAAAGCTGAAAATGCATGAAAGGTATTCACAGTAACTTCTGCTTCAATGGAAACATTGCTATAGTTGTAAACAAATAAACTATAAAATTTGGCATAAGAAGGGCCCAGGACTGGAATAGCAGGAATGTTGCAGATCAAGATTAATGTGCATTGGCAGAGCTACACGGAGAAACATGCATGGCACCTGTCCCCACGGTGCCTGCCCTGAACTGGTGACATTAATCTCCTGCTTTCATAACCACTCAAATCTACATTTTAAAACAATGCCTTGTAGATTGTAATGTAAACTATTCTGAAGGAAATTTTGCTGAAAATAAAAAATATGCATCCCTGGGACAAGGCAGCTGAACAAGTAGTATGTATCTATAAATGTGTTTGTAGAGAAAGGGTATTACCTGTCCTTAGGAATATGTACATGTGTATGTGTATGTGAAACTATGTATGTTTTATATGTTGATAATAGGACAAGCATTAAAAGGCATGATGAGAGAGATTAGGACTTTACAACTCCAGCCACTGATGTGCTGCATAGTACCTCTCAGAAAACGTTCTCATCTTCTACCTAAATTCCCAGAGTGTGCTGCAGCATGGATTTATGGCAGAAATTCCTAGCCTGGATGGGATGTTGGAGAATCTGAAGCTTGCTGACGATTATCAACAACAGGCATCTGATTAGTTAGATGTCATTACACTATCCAACTCTCCTTAAATAACTATTACACCATTGCAGCCACTAATCCTTTCTGAGAAAGACTAGCAAGAAAGCATTAATTGGGTGACCATTATATGAGTATTGTACTTTCTTTAGGACTGAATGTACTGTAGGTTTTGCTATGCTGTATTCCTTCCTGAAATATTCCTCACTAAGCCCTAAGTCTATTAATGTCAAAACTCCTACTAATTTTAGGTGGGTCTAGAAACAAACTTTTTTTTTTTCCATCAGCTCCCTCAAAAGACAGGGCAGACAGTAGATACAGGATTTTGTAGCCATCTCTCACATTAGGATAATACTGTGTATTCACACTGTTCTCCCATGATTTGTCTTGAAGACAGTAACAAGAGTCCTTCCAAACATACCAGCTCTCAAACCCTAATAAACTCCTTCTTCTTATGTAAAATATTTCCTGAGAAAAGCAATACCTCTAATTGTAGGGAGGGTATGTTAAGCCTGAAAACTTTTCTGTGTTTTTAATTTCTTTTAAAACTCATTCAGAAAATTTCTGGACAAACCATCAGAGATATTTTAGCTTTTTTTTTGGCATAATGGACTCAGTATACTCTGTAGTGAGAACAGCAGAGCAGTCTATCATTGAAAGTCCAAATTAAATATTGTACATGGGTTTGGAATACCCATATGAAATTGTAAATAATTTTAATTTTGCCATTTTCCCTCAGAAAAAAGTAACAGATATACAGCTGCTATGAAAGCAGTGGGCAGGCAGTGTCCTGATACGCCAGAGGAGTGTCCTCAGCCCAGTGACAGCCACTAGATGGGGATATTTCCATAGGACATTCCTGGCCTTCCCGGCAGTGTTCAATGCACCATGACTGTACCAACACCAGCTCAGATTCACCTTTCAGATGCTCGAGGCTTGGACAGGATCAGAGTTAATTTGTTATAAATCCTAATTCAAAGCAGTAACAGGCAGTTTGGGGCAGCCTGGGGACATTTTCTCTTTAAAGAGCAGCTGATTCAAGGGATTATTTTCCATGGGAAAGAACAGATAAACATGTGCCTGTGTGTACACACACACATGCTTGCATAAATGTATTCAAAAGTCTAAATGGAGCACATATCTTATTGCTTCTTAGTTGGATTAAGTGCTTCTACAGTCTTTGAAAATTAGGCAACTCAGACATGCAAGACTTTGGGCACCAGAATGCATTAATGCTATTTGCTTTCTCTGAATCTTCCATGGCTCACTTTCTCCTCTGTGTGTTTAGACAAGGCTGATTGGACTCTGTGTAAGATCCCTTTCTGCATCCCAGTATTTTTCAGTCTGCAAGAATATGGTCAGTACTTTCTATGCAATAGGGTCCACAAAGAATATGGGAGAGTCTCTAAAGATATGAAATATGAGACTACAGAAACGCTGAGCTTTAAGGGGTCCTTTTTTATTTATAGATGCTAACATCAGAACTGGAAATATCCCTTGTCTTCCCTCTATGGTTCACACATTTGGGGAGCTCTGGGGATCTGCTATATCTGCTCACTTTCTGTTTGCAAGATTCATAGCATCATTTAGGTTGTAAAAGACCTCTAAGATCGAGTCCAACCATAACCCAGCACTGCCAAGTCCCACTTAGCCATGTCCCCAAGTGCCACATCTACACAACTTCTAAATACCTTCAGGGATGATGATTCCACCACTCCCCTGAGTGGCCTGACCACCCTTTCAGTGAGGAAATGTTTCCTAATATCCACTCTAAACCTCCCTTTCTGCAACCTGGGGCCACTTCCTCTCATCTTATGAATTGTTACTTGTGATAAGAGACTGAAGCGCCCTCGCTACAACCTCCTTTCAGGGAGTTGTAGAGAGCAGTAAGGTTTCCCCCTGGCCTCCTTTCCTCCACAAAGTCATGATTTTGAAAGATTTCTGTCTTCTTTTACCAGCATTTCATCTGTGCTGTCTCTGCCTCTCCACCTCTCCGTGTTCCTAATATGTCCTACCCAAAATAACTGAAGAAGTAACTGTGTGGTGTTTTTTTGAACTCACAATTAAAATGCTCTTTCCGTGAACCTCAGGGAAACCAGGTCATATGTGAACTCCACAGGTCCTGTATGAACTTCATACACTCCACAGCACAAAACAGATTCCAGAGACCTAGGAAATCATCACACATTCCACTGAGCTGAATCACTGTATAAATGTTATCTTTGTTAACTATTTATTCCCTTACCCTTACAAGCTGGATAAGAGCACAGGAACCCACACCTCACTATCAGCAGGGACACACTGCTCTGGTTTTTTTTTGGGGGGGGGTTGGTTGGTTTTTTTTGTGTCTCACCTCTTTTTCATTGGACTGATAACTGTGGATTTTTGCCAGCTGCAAGTAGTTCTTGGCTGGCATTTGAGAAAGACCTCGGCTGGTGGCTGGGAAAAGTATGTAGGGATGATCTGCGGGGACCGTTGACCGGATGAGGTGAGCCCACCAGGAACGACAGGTACGCTGAGGAGGTGTGCTCCAAGTGAGCCGAGTTTATTTAAAATGGTGGGTTTTTATAAGGGAATAACTGAGGGTATTATGGGATGTAGGGTGGAAACAGGGATGTGATTGGATAGGGTGAGTAACCGTGGAAATGGGACAGCGAATCAACAAACGGTCCCGCAGCACACCAATGAACACATAGAACTGGGAAAAACGGCGGGAAAAGTCTGAGGGCAAGGGCGGGAAAACCAAGGAGAAGAAGACAATATGGAGGGCTGAGGGGAACAAAACAACAACTTTGCCTCCATACAAAAGATCCTACGAAAAACAGTGCTAAGCAAACATTATAACCATTAAACTTCATGGACTCATCCAGGGCACAATTTTGATCTTCACATAGGTTCTATATCACTTCAGATGAGGGGTAATGTCTTATTTCATAGTAAGTCCAATACCACTTCTCTCAGGGAGTGGTAAAATGAGAGTCAGGGTTCACTCCTGAAGGTGGAACAGGATCCTCCTCATATGTCCATCTGGTGAAATGTTGCCTCCACACCTCGTAGGAGTTGCCTTATCCCACAATGATCCACCAGAACAAATTAACTCCTTGGTCTCTGCTGTAGTTCTTTGACACAGATAGCTTTCCTTTAAGTATTAGTTGCTATTCAAATTCTCTGAAGTGCCTTCCTTTGTCCCCCTATTGTTTATTAAGAAGTATTTCAAATGGCAATTTAGAGGCATGCTTTAAACTGGAATGTAGAACATATGAAAAAACCCCAACTTAGAACCCCATGTCTTTACTTGTATACACCATAAGTAAAAAACCTGACAATGTATCTACAGCCTGCTGTTTTTCTGAAATAGATCATCAGTCAGTAGTCAATGTAAGTTTAATTTTGGACTACTTTCCAGCATCAGCAATATAACTCAGTGAAACTGCTGGAAAACATTTTCCAAGACAAGCTAAATAAATTTCTTTATTACAAGGTAAGGTGCCTTTTGTAGTGTCATGTTTTCAAACAAGAGTTCGATCAGTCTTTTTTTTTTATTATCAGCAAATTGCTATTTCTTCAAACTGTAACATCCTGTTAACTTAAAATACCTAGTGTATTCCAAGAGTTGTGAGGAACATCATGTCTCAGTTTGAGCACACATCATTGCAAGAAAATAAACAGAAACCCTGTTTTAAAAGCTTTTCTTGATACTTACATGTTATTTTTTAAAAAAATGCCTAAATTAACTTCATGCATGTGCAATGCTGGGGTCCCTTCTCACATATGTAGAGTGAAAGAATTCCAAAGAACAAAATACCGTGGGTGAAAGCTTGCTGAGAAGCAGATAGAGAATATGAGACATAAGCAACAAAAGAGAACATTATAATCACAGCCCAGCAGCTGTGACTGAAGGAAAAAAGGGTTAGCACCATGGGAGAGGCAGGGTGGCAGCACCAGGGACACAGTTCAGCAGTCTTTACATTAAAGCAAGGATGAGTCTGTGCATGGTGCAGCCTCCCAGGTGCCGTGACACCCTCTGAGACATGCTCAGGCATCAAGGAGCTCAGGCTTGCAGTTCAACAGAGGTTACAAAATCCCTTAGATTAAAAACCACTTTTGTCTTCCAGTTCTGTAGAGCTGAGAAGAGAGTGATGCACAGGCAGTTGAGGATCTGGCCCAAAGCAGCACGTGAATTATTCAGACAATGTAAAGACAGTAATTTCTAATGATTCATTTTTAACAGTCATTTACAACAAAATATTAGTCACTAGAAAACGCCTCTGTTACAGCTTTGTTGTGTTCCACACTGCAAATATGCCCCTTTCTTATCTTTTTATAAAAATGCTACCAGTATCATGGTTTGTGTTGTTCAACAGCAACACTCATATGCACAGTTCCTTATCACACAAGCACATCTTTATGCTTCCCCATCATTCCCACCACAGGACAGGGAAACAATTTTAATCAAACACCACAGAGCCTGCAACTGTTTTGACTGTCATTTAAAAGCCAACCTCAGCAGCTGAACAGCTACAGAGATATTGATCTTCTCAGACCAATCAGACCCCATTCTGGCCCAGGCTGAGGCTCAGGAATGAGCTCAGTGTGCTCCATGGATCAGTGTTCAGCCCAACCCTCCCACCCCAATTTCAGAGGCATCCGGCCATGCCAGCCCTGAAAGGGAATGTCAAAAGAAACAGGAGGGAGGCTGTGACTGAATCAGCACCAGGAGTTTGAGTGTTGCTTAGTTTTCATGTCAGCTTCAGAATATTTCAAATAAAGAGCTAGATGCCGCACCGCACCAGTGACAATTAATTGATTAGGGAGTAGTGTAGGTGTACTATTGTAAAGTTATGGCTTCCAGTTTAATGGCATGCTTTTTGTGCCTAACCATACATCTAAGTGGAGCAGCCAAGAGAAAGAAAGGAGAGTTTATTCAACAGAAACACATACAGGAATGTGAGAACAGTGCATGGAAACATCTTTGTGCAGGGGCTGGCAAAAAACTATGGAGTGGTCATTGCTAAAAAAGTCTGAATGGATTAAATATAACATACCTGCATAAGTAGATAAAGTAGGGGGATACCCTTTTCCTTCCACAACTGACACAGATGCACATGCATGCAGAAAATATGTACTAATCCACCCACTTCTGGGAATTACACTGGAAAGAAACATATGCACCTTAAAAATTCATAAGAAAACCTGTGCTTTGTATAGCATATAATTTTACTGATGTACATTAAAACCTTGAGATAGATGGTTCATTAACCTATCTTTTGACCCAAGTGATGGCAATACTGTGGCCTTCTGGGAAATGAGACACAAGTTGTGTCTGTCCTTTGCCATTTCATATACATCACAGAAGGGATGAAGGATATAGCACAATCAGAAATTGTGCTTTGCTTTTGCAGGAACTGACAGATCAATAACATTGTGAAAGTATTTCTATGACTGGAGGCTTGGGAGCAGTCAGTCAGAGATAAAAGAAAGGCTGCAGTCTTGTGAAACAGAGAAGCTGAAGTATTAAATGTTTTATTCCAGCTAAGGAACAGTGACATGTCTCTAGTCAGCTCCTGGCCTGCCTTAGGCTGTGTCAGTCTAGAAAAAGAGTGGAAACTCAACTCACAAATCACAAGCCAGTTGCCTTGAAATATCTAAGGATATAAAAATTATTATTGTAAACAAGAGCAACACTCTTTGCATGCTCAGAGAACTCTTTGTTCTGATAAGGAGAAAACAGAAATTTCTCACTGCAGCATTTGCTTTATTATTTGTTTTACTTTAATAAGTACCTACAGGAAGATGTGTTTTCATTACATAGATAAAAGCAGAATAATCAGGTGATATGGTCCAGTTTAAAGGTTAGCAAAACCCCAAAAAATCAAACGTATTTTTATTTCCTTCAACAGTTTTGTCCCAGAGTAGAGATGTTGGCAGAAAAAAAGTTTCTAACACAGAATTGAATTAACTCAAGTTCCTACAAGATTTTCCCCTCGCTGTTTTTACTCACTGCAGGAATTGTTTTCTGCCATCTCTTTTACCTTGCAAGGTAAGAACATTATGTAAGGGTTTCAAAACAATCCTACATGTTTTCTTTGTTTTTCAGTCAAAGGCAGAAACCTGATAATTAATAATCACAGTAGGTAGCATACTAAAATCAGCTGAAAAAAATCAACAGTCTACAGATTGATTAGTTGGGGAAAATTGCACTTAAATACCTTAAAATAAATGCAGACTTTGGAATTGAATGTCATTTCCATTATGAAATGGCATTAGAACAGAAGATAATTATATTACCTAAACAAAACAGAAGCAGGCATACATTTTGTTAAAATAAAGGTTGTTAAAATGGAAATACAGAAGGAAAATATGTCTTCAAAGTCTGATCTCAAATTCCCAGGGAGTGGGAAGGAGAGAAAGTGCAAGCTGACTTCTAAGCAAATCTGAAACAGAAGGTCAGCTCTGGACCTGCTCACTGGTGTCAGTTGGGGTCTGACCTGGGGACAGCCCTAACGTGATACTGAGGGCATAAACACAGAGAATGGCACAGGGGCATTAGGGTGGGCACCACAATGAAAGCTTTGAACAAAGATGATAGTCTGTCCCTTACTGAACCTGGTTCCTCCGTGCTAGGCACCTGTTTGACCACAGGCAGAAGGGTGTGACCCAGAAAAATTCAGAAATTGTGGAAAACTGGCCTCTAGCACATTGCATGGCAGTACTGTCAGTGCAAGGGTTGTCTCCTAATCCCATTTGCACACAAACCAAAGGACCTCAGCAACTGGTGCACTTCACAAGGGACAAGAATATAACTTGTAGTCTGTTTGCAGAAAGATGTTCAAAGATGTTGAAATAAAAAGCGTGCTCTTGGAAGACTAACTCACCTCCAAAAGCCAGAGAAGTCACATTATTTGAACATTGAATGGCTTCATAGGTGAAAAGAATGTGTTTTGTGTCACTGGCCTGGTAAATGACTCACTCATCCTGGGCAAACCTTTGGTGCAAGGAGCCCTTGGTTGCCCTGTCTCTGCACAGTTGTCTCCCATCTACTCTGCAGGTGTTATCTCACCAGAGCACGATCTAGAAAGTTACCACAACCTGTTTGGCTGCAGGCTGACAACCATGTTGATTCATTAGTTTATTTTAAAATATGACTGTCATATCAGTCACTGATTGCTTGGCTGTGTCACATACATCAGGTTCCCTCAGTTCCCCCAGATTCCCTCAGTATTACTTCGAACAATGCTAATTTCTTTCACCCATTCATTCATTGTGGGCAAATTATGGGTGTTTCTTCCTCTGTAGCATAAACCCATATTAAAGTGGTCACTGTTAATGCTTTGGAGAAATTCTTGGTGAATTGTAGTGTAAATCAGTGTATTTTCTTCTTTCAATAATTCCTTTCTCTACAACTCCTAGTTTCACTAGCAGTTGCTCCCTATGGCTAATGAATATGCTGCTTTCCAGCAGGGACTGTGATTCAATTGTTCTTTCTTTGTTTAAAGCTTACTCACATCATCGGTCTTCTTTTTTATTCTTTCTGACAGCCTGTTTCTAAATGATAAATTTGGTGTTATTATGTAAACTTCCCCCAACTATTCTTTCTTTCCTTTGCACAGGATAAGATCAGCATCAGGAACATATCTTCAGGGCTTGCAGCTTCCTGGCAAGTCCTATCTGCTGCTTGTAAAGCCTCTCCTTTTAGTGCGCATTTGTAGTTTCTGATGATCAGTTTTAACAGTATTTTATGATCCATGGCAACCTCCATGTTCCAGGAGGTCTTGTCCAAATTGCTTTCATGGTATCACTTGCTGTTTATTTTCACAGTTCTTGCAGCAATACAGCAGTTCTTGTTGCCATTGCTATCCATATGCCACTCCTCTAGCTGATTTTATCTCTCCTTTGGGTCATTTGTGATGTCAGTGTCACCTAGATTTTATTTTGTATGGGGCTGGCAGCTCCTGTTCCTAAAATGTGACCACAAAAATTCACTCCACAGTACCAAGTATTCAAGTACTTCAAAATAATTTGCAAAGCAAAGTACTTGCTGTAATTTTCATAGTTTGGTCATTGCTTCTGCCCCCACATCCTTTCAGATTCTTAAATAACATAGGATTGAGGCTTCCATCAAATGTAGAATCCTCCCTTGTGCTGAAGTACACAGAAGTATTTGATTTTTTAAAAATCAAGATGCTTATGAAAGCCTTTCCCTGCAGGTGACCCAGTCTCAATTCTGTTATTTTAGCAGGTTTATGTTTTTCATGTAAGCAATAAAAAATTAGTTTCAAAATATACAAAAGATACCACAGTCAATTACTTTAAAAGTTTAAATATCCTGAATTTAGAAGAAAACTGCTTAAAAATATTTTGTGTGCTTAATAATTTTGTGTTAAAGCTAAAGAAGAATGATAGCTCCAATAGATTGCACATGATATGAACTTACAGAGGGATATGCCACAATATTTTTCCAAATGACATTCCATCTGGATTCTGAACTTTGCCATCCATATTTCAATAGGAATTTAAGTAAGCATCTTGTCAGAGGAATACTGGGAGGGGGAAAGAAGCTGGAAAATAGCAGTCAAATACACAGTGAAGACAGCATGGTGTTCTGAGTTCTTTTATGTCCTCTCAGAAAAGTACACTGCAGAATATTTCTGAGAGTGCTGCAAGCTCCTGCAGTTATTTGGTGCTGGTTTTGCAAGGAACCAGTGATGCCACAATTGATGCCTTCTCCCAAATGCCACTTCTTAGTGGAATCTCACTCAGATGCCTTCCTTGCTGGAGCATGAGCAACACCGGAAATGCTGCAGGAGACAGGCAGATCTCTCCAGAGCAGCAGCAAGTGAAGGGTGAGGTAGGAGATGCAGGGAGGGACACAGGGAGGGTGTCTCCCAAATCTTAAAGGTGTGTGGGAGGGCTACCAGGGTGCACCACCTTTTCATCTCCCTATGTGCTTCAAACGGAAGCGAGGTCTTGAGTCCCGGGTGATAATTTCTCCTCAGAAAAGGAAAATTGGAGCATAAATTGAGTGAACTGGTTTCCACAGAGGAATCCTTGCTCTGTTGACTTCAACAAGGACCTCAAGAAGCAGATGATGTGGGGAAATAGTATGCTAAAGTAAAAAAACATACTCGTGAAAAAAATGGATCGTATAATGATTCACCAACTCCAGAAAGACAAGATGGAGGGGGCACTTGTATTTTCCTAATGAAATACATTTCTTTGTTCTGAATCATTCAACAGCTTTTTCTTGTGTACTTTAACAAAGACCACATGCAAGTTAAATATCAGTGTAGTAATAACTTTGTACTTCCACCAGCAACTTTGAAGATACTCAGTCAACTGAGAATACTGGCTAGTCCCAACCTGAGCAAATGGATTAGAGCACCTTTAATTTATGAATTTTGAAAGTCAGGCCATTCTGAATGAAGGATTCATATGTTTTTGTAGCCTTAGGGAACAAGCCAGCTGTAAATGGCTAACCTTTATTGTGGGATTTCTGTTCTCTTCTATTTAATACACAAACTTATTCACCATAACAACCACTAAAAACTGCATGGCATGAAACAGTAAAAGAAAAAAAAAAAGGGCAGCAATACCCATCCTTGAAGGAATACTAATTCAAGCCACCTTCAATTCCACAATGGAAAGATATACAAAATACTGTAATTCAGAATGGTAAGCAATTTTAAAACTGGAGATACTGGAGCTGATCCTCTTATGTGGATATAAATACTGACAAATCTGCTAAAATATGTAAAAGTGCAATGCCCAATTATAGCTTAAATTCTGTTCTGACGTTAGTGAAATAAATACTATGATATTAGATTCACATGCACAGGGGAAATACGTTCATAACATATATCTAGAATAGGAAACGGGAAATCAGAGTATGCAAATGACTGACTTTCTTACAAGGTTTTATCACACTGTTTGCATTTTTCTTCATTTTGAAATGACAATGGCATTAAACTAAGTTTTGAATACATAATAAACCAGAAAAATTGAATAATGATGCTCACTTATAATTGTATTAATTAGAAAGATCTACCTTGTTAGGTCTTATATAATTATAACTTTTGTTTTTGATGATGCTTTACTATACAGTTTTGTAATTCCCTTAATCCCATAAATGTTTATGATACATGGCCAAACACCATCTAGCACAACACTGACACAGCTTCACTAAAACTACAAGGGAAGATTGTATTGCTTGTATGATTAAGCAAATCCTTAGACAACCTACTGGCTAGTGAGTCATCTACCAAATTGATGCTGCTGCCAAACTGCAAACTTGATGTGCTTTTTGTCATTGTCTACTTGCTTATCATATTGAGAAAGGCTTGAGGAACAAATCATTGTGTGGCCTTTGGGGGATTGCCTGATGCCTGGAATCTGCAAAGGTCAAAGTGGGTGGCTGACACATGATCTATGAACTCTTCCTAACAGCTATTCTCTTTGTGGTTTCTGGTAGCAGCAAATGAAATTTATAACATAAAAGAGGAGAAAACTTGCTTTATGACACATATTCTTGACCAAGGGATAAAAAATTTTATCCTCATTGTGCTGATTTTGGTTGGGGTAGTTAATTTTTTCACAGTGTCTGGTATGGGGCTGTGTTTTGGATTTGTGCTGAACACAGGGTTGATAATATAGAGATGGTTTTGTTATTGCTGAGCAGGGCTTGCACAGAGCCAGGGCCTTTTCTGCTTCTTGTTCTGCCCTGCTAGTGAGGAGGCTGAGGGTGCACAAGAAGCTGGGAGGAGACACAGCCTGGATAGGTGACTCAAAGGATATTCCAGACCACATGACATTGTGTTCAGCATATAAAGCTGGGGGAAGAAGAAGGAAAGAGGGGACATTTGGAGTGATGGTGTTTGTCTTCCCAAGTAAAATTAGATGTGATGGAGCCATGCTTTCCTGGAGATATCTGAGCCTGCCTGCCCTTGGGAAATGGGGAATTAATTCCTTGTTTTCCTGTTTTTACTTTACCTAGTCAACTGTCTTTATCTCAACCCAGGAGTTTTCTCACTTGTACCCTTCTAATTCTTTCCCACATCCTACTGCAGCAGAGTGAACAGCTGTGTGGGGCTTGGTTGCCAGCTGGGGTTAAACAACACTCCTGCACAACCAAAGCACCACTGCAGATTAGATTCCCATTCTCCATTTCTCACTGTGTATTTTGTTCATTCTTGTCCCATGTCTTTTATTCCATCCAAACACATTTTCTATTTTCATTCTTTAAATTAGCATGGGGTACTCTTCCCCCAGTCATTTTCTTTTCTTAACTAGCTTTTCTGTTTCCCTGCTAAAGCTTCACTGTTTTGTCCATGTGACTTTCTTTCATACCATGACTCCCAAGCACTTTTTCTCTGCAGCTCTTCCTTCACACTGCCTCTGTCTTCCCACAGAAGAGCCAGTCTTCTCATTACCACTTCAAAAAACCTCTCTACTGCTCTAAATTCTCCTTGTATGAGTTCCTGCTTACCTTACTTCAACTCCTTTAATTTCTTACTGTATTTGGTTGATTCTCTTGCAGGCACTTTCTTCACTAAGGTACTTCTTCATGACTTGGCCTGATTTTCACAGCAGCTCTTTGCCCATTTCTTGATTCTTTTGTCCCAACTCCCATATATACATCATGTTTATCCATAGTACAGTTTCTGGAAGGAGAATAAGAGAACTGGAGCTAGGAGATGAGGTCTGTACCAAGACTTAAAACATACCTAATTTAACGTTGCAAAAAGCTGAAGCTCTTTGACAAGACTGGTCACCAAGAGATGCCATGAAATAGACTAAAAAATTTGACTATGAGATGGCTTATCTCTACACATATCACATCCAAGGAAAAGGGGACCTGCTTCCCTAAGCTATCCAGGCAATGTGATTCAACAGTGGCTTGGAAGGATCCCCTCTGACAAGACTAAATATTTGTTGATACACAAACTTCTTGCTTTTTGGAATTAGTATCAATAAAGCTATCAGCTATCTACCTGCTGCAAACTGATTGATTCATTCATTTCATAGGAATCACTAAAAAACTTTTAACCACTTCTTACTGTTTTGAAATATACTCTAGAAAAGAGCAGGAGATAAAGGTTCTCTATTTCACTCCCAGTTTTCTTAACCACAAAGCCTTAAAATCATGAAATACTATGACAATCCTCACAGGAGTGTTTGTAGCTACAGACTGTCAGCTGATACTCTCCTCCTTCCCCAAGAAAAACATCTGTACACTTCTGTAAAAAGGATTTACATTTTCATTTATCAGACAATATTGCACTTCCTGGATAGTTAGAAAAATTTGTCATGCAGAATTTTTAAAGTGTACATTGATTATATAGAATAATAGAATCATTTAGGTTGGAAAAGATCTTTAAGATCATTGAGTCCAACTATTAACCTAAGACTGCCAAGTCCACCACTAAATCATGTCCCTAAGTGCCACATCTACATGTCTGAATGCACATGGACAATGTGTCTGAGAAACAGAAAGATTCCTATCCACTGCCATGGACTTATGCATTAGAAATAGAAATAGATACCTTAATAACTCCTTATAACTTTCAGAACCTTATTGCCGTTTTTAAATGGAGGCAACATCTTGGAGTGGCATTTAGAGTGTCTATTACATGTATGAGAATACAGCTGTTTGCCTGTGTACAAAATTTGCATTTATGATTGCAGGAAAGGGTCCTTACCAGGCTTTGCAGTATGTGTAAGTCACAGCAAATTCTATATGCTGTATTTCTGTGGTCTGGAAAGCAGATACAATTTAGAGGTTTCATCTGGTTTCTTGTCACAACTCTATAAACATCAGGTAGGTGACTCACTGCTCCATCTGCTCTGGTCATGAGTAGCTGATACAATTCAAGGCATGCTGGAAAAAAGGCATTGTTGATTACTTAGGCTATCACCAGTTAAGACCTAGAGTAACTTAAAAAGAAAATGCAGTCTACAAAGCAATAAAAATGAGGTCAGAGTATGCCCATATTTCAAATACATAGCTGCTATCTTG
This sequence comes from Scytalopus superciliaris, assembly GCA_013400415.1. NCBI lineage: Eukaryota > Metazoa > Chordata > Aves > Passeriformes > Rhinocryptidae > Scytalopus > Scytalopus superciliaris. Next base: position 163,348 of record VXBX01004892.1, on the reverse strand, counting down.
CTAAATAATGTGCCATTAAAACAGAACAATATTTGTATTTGCGTAATTCTATTTTTTCTGAGTAAAGTGCAGCTGCCACATGGTGACTGTGTTTGAAAAGCCTGTCAAAGACATACTGTGTGCTGATGGATCAATATTTCATGACTTTTTGGCACATGATTATCTAACTACTAGAAAATGTTATGATCATCCATGAGAAAGCCAAAAGGAGATAATAGAGCTCCAGTCTCAACTCTGCAGCTGTAAATATAAAACTAATACAAGTTCCTTTCTTCTTCAAGAAAATAGAATTAAGCAAACACCAAATCTTTGCTGCAACCCCTTAAATAAAGGCCCACGTGATGTTCACCCACACCTGAACATTACTCTGGTTCTGACAAGGTGTGGAGATAAATACAATAACTGCTCATAATAAAATCTATGTGTGATACTTTTGTATGTTTTTAACAAGGTCTGACTACTTTGTGATTTAATCAACCTGCAGAGCAAGTTAATTTAAACCAGAATGAGACACAGGTATTCCCAAAGACTATTATGTTAGAAATCTTTCTGGACCCATAACTCCAGGAAAATTCAGTCTGTTGCCATTCCCGTCATTGCAGTCAAGTTTCTCTCAAACATATGTTAGCATTTCAGTGTCCTTTACACCTATTTACTTGAGAAAGACCTGACAAGACTGTGATCATTAACTGATTCTGCTCTAATTGCTTTGAAATCCCGAATTCTTTCCTAAATCTGCCCTGAAGCTCCTAGATGTCAGGTTGAGCTTAAAAATTTTATGTATGTTTAATGTATAAAAATGGTCAGAAAGTCAAACACTGAGCTGACCCAGCAAAATAACTGTGGGATTTTATACCTAAAGTTATTCAGTCCTGACATTTACAAGTTTCCATGCTGTAAAACCTCATGTGAGTAGGAAAACATTTATACTACAATTTAGAGATTCATATGCCCAAGCAATCTGATGCAACAAATTACCAGTAAAAAGAGTAGACAATAAATACTGTTTTCACATGCTAATCTGTTTGGAGGGTGTCTTTTCCATGGAAAACCCCTAACTGATACTGTATTAATAAAGCAAAGAGCTTCACAAGGTAATCATATTTACTGCTGACATCCTGAACATGCTGGACTGATTCCAGCCATGTGGTACAGCCTCTGGGTGGAAATTCATATGAACAGCTGGGACACATACAGCTTAAAATGGTAGAAACTGCAAACTTAACTGGTGTTAATTCCCTCTCTTAACTCTCCTTTCCCTCTCTCATGCTCCCCTTCCCCCTTCAGCAGGGAATTAAAGCTTTGTTTCTGGAATTTTTGCCTGCCTTTCTTTGTTGTACAGATGTTTGATGTTGTTTATACTCACATACTTCAGAAGTCTGCCTTTTCTTGTTGTATTATAGGTTGTATATTAGCCAGACATCTTGCTATTCTTTTTTTTAGGCAGCTAACTGATTGATTGATTGTTCAGAGTACAATTGTTGGAGAGGGAAGAGATCTCTATTAATTAGTTGGTAAATGGACATGCAAAATAACAGAGGTTTGAAACACAGAAAACAGAATATAATATACTGCCTTTAAATGAATAAACAATGTGTGGGAAAAAAATAAATCAAAGATGCACAACTCTCTACCCTGCTGCTTTTAGGAACAATGGTCTTTTGTCTCAAAACTCAGCCAACCAGAAGGTGGTTTTTATTCTCCAGAATCACTGATTCAGATGATGTCTGCCTTTGACAAGAGTTCATTCCCCATGACAGGGGGCCGTCTTTGCCTCAAATCCACCTTAAGGGTCTTCTATTGACGCTGATCTAAGTCTTATGAATTCCTTTATGTAATATCTCTGGAATATGCTTTTTCTCACTATGTATATATGTGTTCCAAAATTATTTCATCTCACCTTGTCCAAAGTCTAAGAAAAAATTATATCTTGGCAAAAAGATTGTATATTTGTGTAATGTATGGGGTTTTGTGTAATATGTGTTCAGAAAGAGATACTTTTTAGCTGTGTTGGTTTGTCTTAGAGAAAGATCAGCTCTCTGGGTTGCACCTTAGCTATGAAAATTTGTAATAGTTCAAAACATATTCTCTGACATCTTTGACCTCCCATAATTTTAAACAAGATTTTGCTCTGACATAATAACATGGTTAATAATGGTTAATCCTGTGTCCCCAGTGGCATGCTTTTAAACAGAAGCAATATTTTCCAGACATTACTTTTTTCCTGATGTAAAAATACAGTAGAGGGATTAAAGGGTTCTCTTACATTAAATACAAACGAATTTTTACATTTTTTATTTTTTTTGTGGTTGTCTCTGTTGCTTTTATCATAGAAGATAAAAATAGTAGAAAAAATTACCAGAAGAAGTGATCCATACTACAAACTCCTTCTGATCATCAGTAAATCTCTTTAGAGTGTAAGTCCCTTTGGAATTTATGGGAATTTTCCCTCTAACCCCAGTGGGAGATAACCCAGGTTTAACATTCTCAGTGTAAGTAATTAAATACTTATGCTGAATTAAATAAGTAATTAAAGTACCTAAGGTCCTGATCTACTTTTTATTTCAGTACAACACAGCCATTTTCTGTACTGTTGCACACAGAGCTATAAAGATGCAATTTTCTACCTGGATACTCAAATTCTGCTGAAAAAAACCAAACCATTCATGTTACCTGAACACTCTACTATAACTTAACTATTAGAATAGAAGCACAAGCTTGGGGGTTCATAGTAATGTGCACCACCAAAATGGTGGATAAATCGTTTTGCAGAGAGTCTTGGGATGGAACCAAGAAGGAAGGTGAAGATTAACCTTTACAAATTCTAATTTTTAGGTTCAGTACCATCTACGCCAGGTTTTCCTCTCAGTTTGCAACATCCCTATACCCAGCAGATCAAGGGATACTGAAGGGAAAAGCACTGAGCTCCAAATACAGGGAAGAGCCTCATGATGCTGGGAATCACATCAGGCTGCTGGCCTAACACCGTGCCCTCAGGTATATACCTGTCTTTCCCCAGGGCTGATGAGCTCAGCACATCATGGGAGCACTGCAGACTAGATCTGCTTTGTGTTCACCTGATCACCTGGCTCAACATATGAACAAGGCATGTCACCCCCATGCCCGTGGCTGTCCTTGCAGACACAGTGATGGGTGCAGGGCACTTCAGCAGCTCTGTGGTGAAGTGTATATCTAAGCAGGCATTCTAAGGGTCCTGGGGATTTACCTTGGAATATATAATTTGTCTCTCCTGGTTATAATCATAATCTGTCTAAAGCCTTGTGTGCTCAAGGTGAAGCAAACCAAGGTGACAGAGGAAAACCAGAAGAGTTACTCTGCACTTCAGGTGCAGATCTTCCACTCTGGGACACAGCTCAATCCCTGTCCAAAGAAAGCTCACTCGAAGCAGCTAGAGAAACTGAGCTCAAATCCATTAAAACAGTCAGAGTAACTGATTGCATTGTAAGCTTATTCCACAGTACTTCTCCATATTGAAAGATGAATGTAGTCTTGATTCACTGCATCAATACTGAATAAAGCATATGCTGCAGCATCTTGATAACTGGCCAAACAATGCATGACTTCATATCCTGTTGGCCCTGTCAATGTCAGCATTGGTTTTCCTAAACCACATTCATTGAAGGCAGTATGGGAGAGTCTTGCCAAGCCAGGGCTTGGGACTGTGGCCCCTGTCTCTCTACGAGAGAGGGAGACTTTAGCTCTTTAGACCTACCTCTTCTAAACTATTTAGGCAATTAACACTTTTTGGATTGTTTGCAAAACTAGTTTGAGGCCCAAATTTACAAAGATATTACAAAGAAGTATCTAATCTACTTCATTGTGAATCTGATGACTATACGCCTCTGGGAATTTGGGCCTCAGGTATTTTTTAAAATGTCTTCATTGTATCTGATCTATCCTTCAGTTACTCCTCAAGACTAAGAAAATTGACGTTCTAAATGTTATTTAAGTGTCACCTGTACATTGTCCATATTATTAAGCTGATTTGAGGCAGTGGATGAACTGGAAACCTAACCATAAAGACTGGAGTGGAAAAGAGAAGTATCTTCTCTAAACACTTCTCTACCAGTACAGGATTGTTCCATATGGCATACTTCCTGCAATGTGATGGAACACAGTTCAACTATTGAGTGATTCCAGATAGCTCCTAACATTCTTTATTACTTAAATTGTGTAATTCAAGAGGTTGGCAGTTACAAAAAGAAAAATCAACCTATTGTACCAATACACTAAGATTTATGGTGTGTCCAGAATGAAATCTTCTGTGGCACTGAACAGAAACATGATGTGCTGTGGCTGGGAGACTGAGAGAAGGGTTTCTCTAGGGGGACAGGGGCCTTCCCATCTCTGCTGCTCTCTATTGCACTTCTGCCAGCATTCAGAGCTGCCTGAAGCAGCCTTAGTCTGCCAGTACCACTGTTGATTATTGTAATAATGTGCTTGCAGGAAATTTCCAGGACTTAACTAGTTTACTCACCATTACCCCTCACTCAGGCTCCAAAATAAGATGAGACTTAGAGGACAGTTCTCTCTTGGCACAACAGTGCTGCCCCAGAGCCGTGAGCTGAATGCAGCAAAATCTGTCCGTGAAGTTCTTGGGGTGAAGCACAAAAAGGAAAAATAATGTGGAAACTGGGGAAGACACACACAGATACAAAATTATGATGTTGTCTGACTATTTAAAAAAAAAAACCAAACAAACCCAACCAACCAACCAACCAAAAAAAAACAAAAAAAAAAAAAAAAAAAACAAAAAAACTCTGAAAGGAATCAGTCAGAGAGAGCAGGGTGCTGGCCAGCCGATGCAGGATGTGTCACTGCTTTGAGACTGAGCTGGTCCTCGGAGCTGAAAACATCTTTTAAGAACCTTCTCTGGAGACTGGAAAGCTCATCATGGAGATGCTACTCAGCTCCCACCGTCCCCTTCCCACAAACCCTGTTCAAAACACTGAGAGAAGGAAAGTCTCGGGTCTGACTGCTCCTTTCCCTCGGAATTTCCCCCTCTCCCTCAGCATCTCCCCCTTTCCCTCAACAGCTCCCGCTCTCCCTCAGCATCTCCCTCTCTCTGTCAGCATCTCCCACTCTCCCTCAGCATCTATCACTCTCCCTCAGGATCTCCCCCCTCTCCTTCAGGATCTTCCCCTCTCTCTCAGCAGCTCCCCCTCTCTCTCAGCAACTCCCCTTTTCCCTCAGCATCTCCTCCTCTCCCTCAGCATCTCTGCCCTTCCGTCCTCCCCGCTAACCCCGGGGTGAGTTTTTCTGGCCGGAGCCCTTCTCCCGGCGCTGCCCCTCGCACTCCCCGGGCCGGGGGCTCCTGCGGGGGCTGCGGGGCCGGACCGGCGCTGCGGTGCCTCCGCTCCCACCCCGCCCC
>VXBX01004892.1:75093-157909 GCA_013400415.1 Scytalopus superciliaris | reverse complement strand
CGCCGGCATCACCGCCAGCATCACCGCCAGCATCACCCGCGGCCGGCGGGTCCTGCCAGCGCCGCCCGGTGCGGGGACAGAGGAGCCTCCCTGGCCCCGCCGGGAGGAGCCGCGGCCCGGGGCGGGACCTGCGCGCTCCCGGAGTTCCCCCGGCTCGGTGGGCTCCCCGGCAGTCTCCCCGCATCGCCCCCGGCTCCGGGCTCGCCGTGTGCGGGCATCGAGGAGCTGGGACGGCCTCGGACAGCGAGGCAAAGGTGCGGACACACAGCCCGCCTGCATCCCGGGGTGGGACAGTCACAGTACGTGGCGAGGGGAGGAGTGAAGGGAAGAATTGCTTGTATTCGTGCAGCAGGAACTAAGGAGCACGAGGTTATCCCAAACCAGGATTCAAAGCTGTGAGACAGTCCTGAAAACAGGTGTGGAGACGCAGCTTACTTGTTATGTGGTTCCGTGTCTTGATGTCAAATTGCTGGCCCAGAATCGCATAGGACCTGTTTCAAAGACAGGAACTGAGAGCAGACCCCAAGGCATTGTCTCACATTGCTTGTCAAAAGACTAGTCCCTGCTCTCCCCTTTCTTGTGTGTTTTTTCCCCTTCATGTTATGAACCTTCCAGGGTCTCTTTTCCTCTCATTGAAAAGTACAGAGTAAAAAATCCCTGTAACTCACAACCTGCTGCAGAAACAGATGCTGGTTTATTATAGTTAGATAATTTCTGAACTCTCATCTGGACAGTTGCTGTATGTGCCTCTGTCATCCACTTCAGTTGGACTGCAAACACATGGAGACAAACCATTCTTTACAGTGCTGCAAATATGCTTAGTTATTAATAAGGATGTTATCAAACTTACTGCCTGCTTTACTCTTCCTATAGTCAGTTCTGGATTGAGAAATGGCCTGTGTACGGCCCAAAATGTGTATTGTTTGAGCTGTGTCTTAAGCAGATAAATGCTTTACACTCTAGAAGATTTGCAGCTGTTGTTTAAAGTAAACAGACACACCAAAAAGAGAAGTTTTGTCTTGAGATAATTCAGTTGTTCAGCCTGGCTGAACTTGTGGCCCCCTAGCTCTGTTACAGTGGTTGCAAATAACAAAGAGATACAATTTATTCGGAGTTTGTGTTGTTTACAAGACTCATGCCATTCTTCATCTGGCAAACCAGGACAGTGGGGACTGAAATAGAGAATGAAATTCTGGATGTGTGCACCCTCATCTATGAGACTGCTTCTGTTGATTTCAGGGAGCTTTGTGTATTTTCTCTTTGTCAGATAGGAAAGTCTATCTTAAGTCTTTAGTGGTTTTCTGGGAAAAATAGAAAGCTGGGCTCCTGACTGGCATCAGCCTGTGCCTGTACCAGTTGTCATTAGTCTGAACGCTTTTTCCTCACAGGGACTGACTGTGGCTTAAACAGCGCAGAGCTCCAGGGTTTAGCTCGCCACTGTTTTTCTAGTCCATCAGAAGAGCTGCTGTGTGGTCAGTGTCTGAAGCAGCTGAGTAAGCGTTCTCACCCAGGGGGATCTGTGCTAACAGCAGCACGTAATTAAGCAGGGTGTTTAAGAGGGCTGCACAAGAAGCTTAACTTCTTTTGTGTCATTTTTGCTAATTTTCTGTTGTTTTTTTTTTTTTTTTAATTTGGCAGATGGAAGCTGAAGAGGAAGGGGCAAAAAAACTGTCAGAAGTAAACTTTGAAAACTTACCTCCCAACTACCATAATGAGTCCAACACGGAAACCAGAATTGGTAACAGAACTGTTCAGACTCATCAAGAAATTGATAAGGTATGAGAAAACATATATATGGTGAGCTGTTCGTTCTTACACACCTTTTCTTCAAAAGTAAAACCAATTTTGCCTGTTTTGGGGAGGAATAAAGTATTTTGAAGCGTAAACTTTCCTGATGGTAATCACTTTGGGGTTTTATTGTATCTTACATGCTTGACTAGTCACTTTGTAAGGACACGTCATAAAAGGTTAATGTGAAATAATAACTTATTTTGAAAAACGTGCCTGCTAAAAACAAAACACGGTTACAGCTATTACATGGTTCATAAAAGAATGACCATCTCCTCCTCAGTTTGCTTCATTACAGTGACATTTTAAATAGATAAGGAGGTAGCCTTGTCGTCTATTTTCCCCCCTCAAATTAATATTTAATATGAATGACAGCAAAATGGGGAAAAGAGGAGAGGGTGGGAGTGGGTTAATTATTGCAGAATGTAGGACTGAGAGTAACAAAAGGGCTAATAAATGTAGTTTGATATTTTGCTCTTATTTTGCTGTATCAGGTTACAGATAATAAAACTGGATCAACAGTTTTTTCTGAAACAGTTATTACATCTATAAGAGATGGAGAAAACAAAAGAAATCATGTAAGTGAACACATTTTTTCCTTTTGAAAATCAAACAAATACTTGGGGTTCATTGTTCAGAAGATTGTGACAGAGTTCACCTAGCAAAATTTTGGAATACTTTGAAAAACACAAAACCTTTGGGGCAAGTACTCAAAAATATTTGTGTTTTTTAATTTAACTTACGAATATTATGAATTGGAAGCAGAGTTTCAATGAGGTGCTTGATCTGAATATTCAATTTGTCTGTCAGATGTAAATGTTAAAAATAGCAAAGATAGTTACACAGCCCTTTCCAGTGAGTATGAATAAACCCTTAGTAAAACAGTGCTCGACTTTTGTTACAAAATAGCTTTATAAACTTTTAACACTAGAAAATAAACTCCGAATCTTCTGTTGTGGGGGGTCTTTGTAACAACATATTGCTTTTTAGCATAACACAGTGATGAACAATTGGTTGTGAAATGTCAATTCGGGGAGAGGGGAGAGAGGTGGGACAGTAAATCCCCCTCCCCTCTGGAAATACAGTTGTTTAAGAATTCTCAAAGAAGTTTAAAAGATCAAAAATATTCTTTACCTGAGTCTTGCAGAGAGGTGCACTTGCTACCCATCAGCAGTCTCATGAGAAATTCAGCATGTACCACTATTTAGAACAACTGTTAGGTTTTCTTTGATTACAGCCTTACCAAAATGAATTTTTTTTGTGCTCTTACTAAGACTGGGCTTGCCAGTGTTTCCTAGGATAGCTGGTTTCATCTGACTAATAGTTTGTGGTTTAATGTAGTTTAACGTGCCTTGGCTCTCTTCAGAGTAACTTACTTTTAGATCTCTCACAGAAGAAGCTCTGTAACTATTTTATAAAACAGTGAAAAAAGAAAAGAATTATGGTAGTAGTTCCTATTTTTAATGGGCATAAACCCTGAAATTAGCACCTCTTTTCTTGTGTCATCCTCTAAAGTTTCCCCTCTTTCAGCTCATATTTTTATACTGCTATTAAAGTTTGAGAATGGCAAGTAACAAAGTTTTTGTTTATGCTGTACTTATTTTTTTGTTACTATTTTGCAAAACTTACAGATTAAGTGGTAACTCAAGGTACAAAATTAATTGCCAACTATTCTAAGCTACAGCTTGGCTTTATACAAAGTGTTAACATACTCCACAGTGCTTTTTAGTAATGAAATATGTATAATGAAAGCAATCCAAATGCCCTTTTCCAGCAAATATGGTCATCATCTTCAAACCCAGTGTACAAAACCAAACTTTACAGCCTTCTTAGCAGTGGAACTCAATGCTGATGATGTTTCATAAAGTATTTGGCTTGCCTGTGGTGTCTAGTCGTTCTTCACAGCTGTAAAAATTATTTCTAAATTAACTTTCTCCAACAATCTTACAGAGTTCCTTATAAGCTTCATATGTCAAGGGACATCTGTGTTTTCCATATGGAAAGGTTGCCTCACTTACCAAGGCAGTGCTGCAGCAAGAACTAATTCTGTTATTAGTGTTCCGGCTGAAGAAATTGAGGGCTGAATGCAAATTTTTGTCTAACTTCATGGTGGCAGTCTTTATGGAGGAAGCATAATCAGACCTGATCACATTAGCTCCTAATCACTTAAATCCTGGGCTGTGTTATTCATCAACATCCTTGCTGCAGCAGCTGCTGAAACAAAACCTCATTTGTTAATGTTTATTTCCCCTCTCACGCTCATTTTGAACTTTCAGCATGCCCATGGTACAAACACCGTATTTAAAGGTTGCCAAGTTAGAGCAAAAGCTGAATGGGAAAAGTAACCTACAGACATACTTGGTTGTTATTTAAGAAGAGCGGGCAAACACTCATGTATTACTTTGACTAAGAGATGCCTAACAGAAGTAAATCTGAAAATGCTTGAGAACTTTAAACTTTAGGGAGGAATATGAATCACTTTTGGTACTAGAAAGGTGAAGAACTGTTGTAGGAGTAATGCAATTGAGAACTGGAAAATCTGGGTTACAAGAAAAACGGTCTGCTGAGGAGATCTACCACATGGAAAAAAAGTCTTGTCCGCATTAAAAAGCACTATTGCTTAGATCTGTAAACTTAAGGCAAAAAGATTATTTTTATATATACTAATTTTCATACTAGAAGTCTCCTGGGACACTGGGATGTCCAAGACACTTCTCAGGCTGCAGGCTTTACAAACTATTGGGTAGTGTAAGAGTAATTCTGCTTCTTTGCTGCTGATTTTAAATGTGAGCAACAAAGTAATGCATGTGTAGGTTTTATATTCTCCAGGCAGTTAAAAAAAGGAAAGCTTTAGAGATCTGCTTGGAGATTATCTCAGTGATCTTTAAACACACCTAGTATATACTGTGCTGTAGTACACACCCTTACTACCCATCAGTGATTCATCCTGCTGTGCACTACAACACAAGAGGTTTGTGTAATTGTAGCTGTAAGTAGTGACAGTCACTTGAAAAGTGTGATACTGCCATCTCCATGGATGGAGACTTTGGTAGCAGAGGCTGTAGGAAGCCAACCCCTGGGAACAGCATCTCCTTTCAGATGCCACTCCCAGAACCTTCAGGTTGGTATCTCCTTAGAATAGCACTTTTGTTTTTAGTTTTGATCTGACGCATAAAATAAATAGCCACATGCTTTCACACAGGCTCCACTTTTATGCCTGTAGGGACGTAATGCTGAAAACCAAACCAGTTTCATAGGTTCAGTTTATAGCCTTAGCTTATAAAAGTTAAGGATTCCTACAGCTCCTGCACTTTGGGTACAAATTTGGGTGGTAAACATAATAATTCTCCAAACACCTTCAGAAACCACCTGCTCTGAAATTTAAACTCTATGTAATTTATTACTGCAGTAATTTGTAATAACTGAAACCCTACAACCCTCAGTTTACATTTATTTTCTGTGTTACAAGCCTCTAAAATCACTGAAAATTTTTCATGTATGTTTTTGGACTTTGAGACCTGACACAAAAGCTTCTCAAGAAGGCAAAGTTGTGTCTTGTAATGGATCTGCATTGCAATAGTAAATCCACATACTGGCTGGAATGAAATTCAGCACTGGAGAAGCAGCTTCATGGAAAATAGGTTGTGTCTGCTTTTTCAATCACAGTGCTTGTCCTCCTGAAGCAGGTACAAATACACACATACATATAGTGCATATAAATATATATATAACCATATACATGTAGTGCAGATAGACTTTTACAGAATCACAGAGTCATTTAGGTTGGAAAAGACCTTGGAGACCGTTGAGTCCAACCTGTGACCAACCACCACCTTGTCAACTAGCCCATGGCACCAAGTGCCACATCCAGTTGTTTCTATAACACCTTAAGGAATGGTGATTCCACCACCTCCCTGGGCAGTCCATTTGAATGTTTAACAACCGTTTCCATGAAGAAATTGCTCCTGATGTCCAGCCTGAATCCCCTGGCACAGCTTGAGGCCAATTTCTCTTGTCCTGTCACTTGTTACTTGGGAGAAGAGGCCGACCCCCACCTGGCTACAGCCTTCTTTCATGTAGATGTAGAGAGCAACATGGTCCCGCCTGAGCCTTCTTTTCTCCAGGCTAAACACCCTCAGTTCCCTCAGCTGCTCCTCATAGGACTTACCCTCCAGACCCTTCATCAGCTTCACTGCCCTTCTCTGGACTTGCTCCAGCACCTCAGTGTATTTCCTCTATTGAGGGGCCCAGAACTGGACACAGCACTTGAAACATTACAGACACATAAGGCATAATCTTCCACATACACACACTTTTCCTCTCAGTATTTCTCCTTGGCTTCTCATCACAGAGTTACTCTCTTGAGACTGTTCTTTGTTACTGGATGGCTCATTTGACAGTATTTTTATGGAGGGCTATCGGTATTTTAAGTCTCCAGAAGAGGAATTGGGCTGCTTGCCATCTCTGGCAATGCAATCCAGTTCCTCGGAGGTGCTGCATTACTGGGAGGCGCCATTTACATTCCCAGACTCACATTCGCTTTCTCAGATGTCAGGGAGGACTGGCAGTGACCCCCATGGATGTCAGGCTTCCTTCCAACACTCTTGTGTCTTTAAAGAGGCCAAGCACAGGCAAGAGGTAGCTGGATGGGCATAAAGTCTGAGGAGGGCTTTACATCCATTTGCTTCTGGGTTTAAGGCTCAATTACTCTATAATTTACTTCTCCAAGGAACATTGGTTAGCTTGCAAATTAATAGAGTATTTTCAGTCAAAAGCTCAAGTATAGAACACAGCAAAAATAATATCATTCCTTATTATCCTGTGAAAATCAAAACCTGTTCTACCTTATTGACTAGACCTATTTCAGTTGTGATACATTAGCCTAACCAGTGAAAAGCAAGGATGAAAACTAAAAAGAAGAAAACTGGTACTGGTAATATTTGCTGCAAAAAGATTAGTTGCATTTCTTCTCAGTTACATTCAGAGTAGTATTTTATGTAAGCTCTCTTCTAATTCAAAGCTAGTGTACTTGAGCTTTTTTCTTTTATCTATTAATTTGATAAATAAATAAAGCAATACCTACTTTGTAGCAAGGTGGGTTTTGGTTTTTTTGCCTTTTTTTAAATTCAGATTTTAGTACAAGTAGGTGTGGTAGCTTTCAATTCTCTTTCTTGAAAGAGATTTTTAAAAATGCTTGTGACTAGGGAGAGTGTACCAGGGAACTGGAAGAGTATCCTGCATTTCTCATTTGGCTTTGGCACTGTGGAACCCATTCCTTTCTTTTGCTTGTCCTTGGTGGTAGAGGCTTTTGAGGGCATGGGTGCACCTTCTCCTTAGTTACCCAGTACAGGTCGAAGTTTCTTTGTGGGAGGGTGAGGAGAGCTGCCTTCAGTGTGAGTCTGCACAAGGCGCTCGCTCTTCCTCCACAAAGGCAGGTGTGTGCCTGTATGAACACATGGATTTGGCACCCACCTTTTGCAAACACAGCAGTGGGTTAGTAACTAATTCCAAACACAAACACCATCAGGTCCTTTGGAGAAAGAGCTCATGATACCAGGCCTTTATTTCCAGGGGAAAGGGCTGCTGTTTGCATCCTGCAAGCTCTGGGCAGGGAGGGCAAACTGCTTTTACAAGCTGGCTTGGCGGGTCTAGAAGTGACCATCAGTCAGGTCACTGTTTAAATAATGGCCCTATTTAAACCATTTCTCAGCCTTTATCTTTAGTCTCACAGTAAAGAGAAAGAAAATGGTTCAATTTCCCCCTTTTCCAGAAGAAAAATCTAGTTTAAATGGTTAAGCACTTCATAGCCAAGCTTCCATTTCTCTGCAGATATGCAGAACTGCTAAACTAGCTGTTTGGTTCCTATTTGGGCAACTTGATTATGATTTCACTGAGCATGCTCTCAGCCACAGATAGTGGAATTGCTCTCTTTGCTCCAAGGACAGGAGTTCCTATAAGTGCTGAAGAGAAAGGAAGCTTCAAAAATTGAGAAGTAAGCATTAATGGAATGGAAATTGCAATTTTTCCATCAGCAGCACTGCAGGAGTGCAGTTGATGGTGGAAATTTGAAAATGCATCATCTTGGTGTTGACTTCTGCTCCCTTTAGCATGCTAGTGTCTCAGGGAAGACACTTATTTTGGGCAGTCTTACATTTGGGTCCAATCTCTGTGTTTTGTTTTTCACAGAACTTTTAGTCCCTGGTGACTTGCACTCAACAACTGTAAACTATCAATAGACACAGTAAGTGCATTCCTGGGCTGAAATCCTGGTCTCAGTCTAGACAAAAATCACATAATATCTAAATCTGGTGGCTTTTGTACATTTAATAATTTAATTCCTTAGTACTTGAAGTTTGCTTCTCTGTTGCCTGTCCAGCCCGCTCTGTTGACGTCATGTGCTACATGAATCATGTCTGGACTAGTGCAGTTCTTTTCACAACACCCACCCTTTAGGAAGTTCTTAGTGCAGGAGCAGACAAGGCAAATTGCACTTGATAGCTAATGCTCCAGGAGATAATTGAGAGATCTGAACGAGCTGCATCACTGTTTTAAACTATATATTATCTATTACACAGTAACTTGAATAGATTATCAAAGGTATAACACAGGCTAAAGGTTTCTGAAAAAAAAAAAACCCAAAGTACGAAGAGTTTATGGTGTCAGTCAGCTAAAAAGTGAATCCTAGTTTCACTAGCCTTGTGTAAGCAGAATACCTACCTGCATGCTATTGCACTCTCTTCTGTCACATTCAATTCACACTTTTAAAGTAATTAAGTCTCAAGTGTTTGCAAGGCATGGCTTACATTTTAAAACGGAACACCTCTTGTAGGTGTAGGCAAGCTTGCCATCCAGTCCCAATCCACCTGAACTCCTGTAGGAAAACTAAAAGGCTTTTTCTTTTAATCTTTCCTTACATGAAAATTACTGCTTTTCACTAGCACACCTACCCTCAGTTCTTTCAGCCTCCTACACAACCTCTCCAAGGAAGTGTTATGTGTGTTTTGCCCTTCCGATGTTTTATGTTTGCTAACCTAATCTGTCCATAATCTGCACTTCCTCCACTGGAAAAGACATGAAGTAGCCATGCAAACTGAATGTAGATGTTGAGCTTTTTGAGCCCAGTTAGTGAAAGAGCATTCTGAGAGGCCTGAGTACCTGTACCTTGCTCTGAAACAAGTAAATCCATCCCCCAGCTTGTTTCAGAGAGCCAGGGCTCCTCAGACAGGCAGAGTTAGACATTCTTAACATTTTACTGAAACTTCTTTTTTTTCCCCTTTTCAGTTTTGAGTTTTGGCAATGTAGAATATGAAGCTGAGGGCCAAGTGGAAATAGCTCATGAGCACAAGTAGCTTGTATTTGTTAGAAAATTATGTTGAGAAAGGTGCAAAAGGAAAGAGGATTTAGCCAAAGATGAAAAGAATTGTTCAATTAGTATTTTGAATTGCTCTTATTAATCTGGAATACTTGCAGGTTATGAATCTTCTTTTAGAGAGAGACATATCCTTCTTTTATGAAAGGTGTGGTGGAGTGTGCGCATATCTCTGAGCCTTCATATATAATTCCATAAGCAGCAAATGCTTCCTAGGGATGCAAAAGCTATTAAGAGATTTAATTTAGGTCGCAGATGATAGGGTGACCTTATTGTCACTCACAGTGTATCTAAACCCAACGTTTTTGACAGTCATCTGATATTCACTGGACTATGGCCAAAAAAATCTGAGTGTTAGCCTCAGTGACTGGAAAGCCCTAAAGAGTCATAAGGAGTCTGAAAAACATGTGTCACCTCTGAAACTTCTCTGAGGAAGAAGGCGGGAAATCTCTGTAATATCCAGCTGTGTAGCACACACCTCCGTGTCCACATCTTTGTTTACTAAACTTAATCCTTTCTGAGTTGTCTTGTTTTCTTCTTAGAGAATGCCATGTAGAAGGTTATGGATCCACACAGATAATCAGGAGTGAACAGTCTGTACAAACATAAGATGCTTTTGTAATACTATAGTGGTGCAATGACCATGATGTGGAGAAAAGTGAGACTGCAGTTTCCATGGACTCAGCTATCGGGGCTTGGTGACCCTGAACAAACAAGCAGGTGGAAACAGCTGCTAGACCTTATCAGGGTAAAGAGAAACAAGGTGCCTTTTGCTGAGAGGTGAGGCAAACCAGGCAGGTGTTTTGGCTGAAAACACAACAAGCAAAGGTCAGAGAACACAGATCAGTATCACACTTTTTTTGGTCTTAAATAGGGGCTTAGATTTCCAGGCAAATAACTGATGCAACAGCATAGGGGTTACTCCTAATTAAAGGTATCAAATCCTGCTCTTGTTTGTGTCCATGGGAGTCTGAAGTATTTCAAAAGCTTTAGTGAATTTACTTGTTAGTAATGAAAAAAATATTAAAAGAGTGACTGGGATTTCTTTCATATTTCCTATTGGTCTATCTTAGTGTAAGTTGTTTTTTTCTGTCAAAAACTGTGTAGTGCTAATAGATATTCTGAAAGTAAGTCTTCATTAACAATTCCATTTGATGCCTGTATTTAGAATTGTTATAAAATTTGCCAGATCCTCGGGTGCTATAATGTGACATTTGTATTCCAGTTAAACCCCAAAGAAAAATAATGTTTTTATTCAAAGTCAAGTTGACTGAAGAACCACCTCACTGGTTTTATGTATCTGTACTAATAGCCTTTGAGTAGCTAAGTATTGAAGAGAGAAATATTTTCTGGCAGTAAATTTCTCCTCACCAAAACCAAGCTATTACTGTAACACAGTGAGAGTGCCCAGGAGTGATTCCCTCTTCCAGGGACAGTTAGTACAAGCACAATGGCAGACCAGTGAGTTCTCCAGAAGGCCACAAAACAGACTTTCTCTTAGAGAGTCAATGCCACCCACTGCTTTGTCAGTGTCCATCTGAAAGCCGTACACCACTTCTGGAGCTTACAGCATTGTTGTTAGTTTTGGAAATGAATTCTGGCTTGTCTGACACTTCTCATGTATGGGGAGGTGTGCATCATGTTCAGTTTCCTGCTTCTCCCTTGTTTGCATATTGGTTGCTACAACTCTTCTGTCAACAAGCCGTGGTAAGGGAGTGGTGGAAGTCAAAGGGTGCTTGGTCACCTTTTCCCTGGCTTAGTTCAGCCTTCTCACAGGTAACATGCTGAGTTAAGGGATCCAAGGTTGTCTCTTACAGATGGTGTCCAAGTTGGAGAGAGATTTAAAAACAAATCACCATGAATGTTTTTATCTTCTGCCTGTACTAGGGCTACCTATTTATTATGAGAGAAATGAAATGTTTTGTGGTTTTTTGTTTGGTTGTTTTTTTTTTTTTTTTTTTTTTTTTTTTTTTTTTTTTTTTTTTTTTTTTTTTTTGTTTTTTTTTTTTTTTTTTNAATAAATTGTTTTTGGGTTTTTTTTTTTTTGTTTTTTTTTTTTTTTTTTTTTTTTTTTTAATTGTTTTTATTTTTAATCTTCTCTGTAAGGTAACAGATACAGTCAGGAGAGTGAAACTTTTATGTGGGCTGGTGACAATTAGGTCGTCTACTGACATCTGTTAAGAGATCATAGCATGGACTGTATTTACTGAAAGTTCATCAGCAATGTTTCTTTTGTCCTGTCAGATCCATGTATCAAATTAATCATGAGAATAAAAGCTTTAGGGCAAAAGTGTGTTTTTTTTTCCACTGTTTTTGATTACATGGCTTAATCCATTGGCTTCAGCAGCTGCTTATTTGAGATTTTAGCTGAAACCATGTTATCTAATTAAGCAATAAGCCTTAGCTGGTAGGGTTAACAAAAGTGTAAAAAGCTTTAGGAAATACAGGCAGGATTTAAAGCATAAATATTTTGTCCTTTTATTTTTTACTTACATCTGTTATAATCTTGGAATGATTGAAATCCAAAGGACACAGTTGGATGGGTTAAATCTGCAGCTGGTCACATCTGTATTATCATAGGTAAGGTGGCAGAATGGTACCAATGATACTGGTTTTCTTACCAGTGAGTAGGAGGAGAGAGAATGAATGTGATCTGTGATTTTTTATAGTCAGGAAGATGTGTGAGATGCTAATAGTCCAGCTTGATGGTGTTTTGTACTATGATTTAAAGGTAAACCATGGAAATGGAAGCAGAGGGTTGAATGGAAGTCTGTTTTTGTTTAGTTCTCTTTCAACAAAGGTTTAACAAATGTGAGAGGGAAAAACAAAAGCACTGTAAAATGGTCGCTTCAAATGTATTCCCTTGAGAAATGCATTTCTGTGTCGGCTGAATAAGTCTTAACTTTGTCCTTCCTCCTCTCTGATTCACAAACAGCGTTTTGGCATCCTTTGTGGAGTGAGTGTCTGCCTGGCCTTTGGAGGGACTGAGTCACTGATAACACTGAGGAATACCACACTGGTGAATGCATCAGCTGCCAAATCATGGTTGTTCACCACTGCAGCTTATAGAGAGAACCCTCCTCCAACTATTCTACCTGTCCCAATTCTTACCTTAATAACAAGTCCACTTGTCCTTTCCAATCCATAATATATTGTATATAATTGTTAAAAAGACATACAGGGTGGGGTGGGAATGTTGGATTTGTTTACTTGCTATTCTGTCTGGAAATGACTCAGAGCCTATTCATGAATTTGTATCACATGAAGAATCCCTCAAAATTCTTCCCTTAGAAAGTCCAGGGGGAGTAAGAAGTATATTAGGACATGTAGAGAGGCTGACATCATGGTGTCAGGCAAAGGGGAACCTTAATGGTTTTCCTGCATCCAAGATACTTCATAGCTGTCAGCAAGGGAAAGTTTTGGCCCCCTAGGAGGTGTTTGTCTTGAAATTAGTATGTAGTAGAAATTGGTAATACATTCATATTCTTATGTCTCTTTTGAAAGGACATAAAGAGTATGTTGAAGACCTTTCTTCATTTCTTCCTCATTGGAGTTCGTTTAGGAAATGGAAGAAATATTCATGAATAGTCATCATCTCATGTTGTTGGTATCCTCTGGAGACATGATTTCAGATGGAAAATTAAAATTAAGGGAAATAAAGAAAAAGGCTCTTTTGTAATCCCAACAAATGCTGCAAAGAGGAGGTCTTGAAGAAGCTTTAGAGTCAACACCTACAACCAGATGCTGACTATATCCTTAGGCAGACGTTCATCTCCTGTTCTCAAAATCCTCAATCCCGGAGATGATTTATTCAAAATGCTCTTCTCTGCTCACTCTGAAGTTTCTACTGATGTACTTTAAACACCTTCTTCTTCTGTCTACAGCTCATGGCAAATAAATCACTGCATTTCCTCTACTGGAACAGCAGTCTCCTACACTGTCAACCTTGCCATAGGCAAAACCCATTGTAGGTGAACCCTTACCCATATATTTCTGTTCTAGTATTATTACCTTTGGCTGGCACCTTAAGCAAAGTTAATAAGTCTGTTGAAACTGTAAACTGCCAAAGAAAGTATATAAGAATAAAGCACATAAGATTCAGGGTTTCAAGTAAGTTCTGTGAGGGATAGGCCACGGGTTGGCATTTTACAGTGTGCTACTCTGAATTTAGCAAGCAACTATTAGGTACAGAATTCTTGTTTTCAAACGTTTTTCTTTTTGCACAGCTGTTTCACGTCCTTGCTCTGTACGGCTACTCTGTGTTGTTTGGCTTTTACAAATTTACAAAATTTACATAGTTCAGTAGTGAGTCATGGAGACTTTGTAGCTGCCAGTTGTAGAGAAAGGAGCCGCCTGCATTAAAATTCAGCCCCCGGGGAACATCATTACATGAAAGCTGTGTCTTTGTATGATTACTGGCTACTTACAAATAATGGCCCTTTGGAGCTTTGAGCACAGTTCTGCAGTGCTTCCATAACTGTGACTGGATCTCAAGACATACAGAATAAAACGAAAGATCTTTTAGACCACCAGTGTCTAGACACATCTGGTTATCAAAGGTCAAAGAATTGTTGTTCTCCACTTAACAGATCCACGGGTAGATGTTTTTCTCTGGTAAGACAGTTAATTTCAAAATAATTAGGAAAACTTTGTTTATAAACAGGCATCAGTATTTTGACCTCACTTGATCATCTCACACTGCATGAAAAGCATGGAACAATTAAACATGGAGCACATGGCTATTGGGTTTGGGTCTCACATGGTGTAACTGCAGAACATTCCTTCTCCTATAATGATTATAGAGTCTCTGTGTATTTAAAAAGTTATGTACTGAGCGTGTAGTATGGCACAAACTTTCCAGGAGGCCTGAGGGAAGATCTTGTTAGAATTTCTGTCATCCTGCTCTGCCTTTGGTACATCTGACAAATAGGAGAAAAGAAGAGAAATTCCATGTGATAAACTGTCTGTCTGCTCTAGAGCAGATGTGTAGGATGAGACAAGACCTCTCATATTGCAGACAGTCACCGGAATATGTAACCATATATGTAAGGGTATATATGTGTGCACATACCTGTCTGTATACATACATACACACAGGCCTTTTTTTCTTTCTTATGAGGTAGCTCTGAGCTTCCAGACTAAGTTAATTACTTGTCAGATTATAGTTTGTGGGGATTTTCTACCAAATTTGAACAGTTCTAGTGTGCCTCCTTTGACACCATTGCAAGATAGATTGAAATACATACTTGGCACTGTTTCCTCCACAAGAGCATTTGCAGGGGCTGTAGTCATGCCAGGATCAGACTATTGTTACTGAGAAAAATATGGGGTGAAGGAAGAAAATTAAATGACTGCTCCTGCAGTATGTACCTGTTATGAAACTATTACATGACTTACAGAGATTTTGACCATGCATGAACAAAACAGGATCTGATAGAGCATCTGGGCACCATTTTCCTCATTATTCTGAGCATTTGTCAGGAACCTTTTTGAAGCTTTGGATAAGATGACATTTTATTAATTTCTTTTTTGGCTTTGAACACTGACTGCCTAGAGTCTGATCAGTGACAGGATCACTGTATGTGTGGGGTGAATAAGCACATGGTGTAGAAAGGGATGCAGTTCTTACATGACCTTTGGTGGTGAGCAGTTTATTGGGTGAGCACAGCCTGCCTCAGTTAATTCTCTTGGCTTTTTGACAGCATGTTAAGGCTAACATAGCTATGTTGCTTTTGGCTAAAGCCAAGCTCGAGTGCCTTTAGGCCACCTTCAGTTATGTCACACAGACTTACTTCACATCCATTTATATTGCGTCATGTGCAGAGCCAGAAAGAGTTTTTCCAGTTAAAATGTTTATGGGAAGCAGGGGAAAAGGAGACAGGTGAGATTAGCTCTGTGAAGTTAAAGGCAAAACCAGGGTAGTTACTTGTGTTTTCTTATTTATTAGTTTTGAGCTCAGAAATCACATTCCCATGGAACGTCCACCCAAATACCTGACTTTCCCCCATAGACCAAAATGTGACCTGTACCGTAGTTTGCAGCTCATGCCTGCTCTTTTAGTACATCTTTTTAAACAGTAGTTCTAAATTTTATGAGTCCTGTGTATTTGGCAGGACAGCAGTAAGAGGTTTGTACTGCTGGAAAGTATTACAGAGGTTTTGAGGTATTTCAAGGCAGATTAATTCATGTATCATTAAAGACAAACGCATTATGTGCCCTGTCTAGACAACTAAGAGATTAGGAACAGGAATGCTACTGCAATTCAAATTAAGGTAGTAGTTTCCATAAAACAATAGTCCATTCTGTGTAATTCTGCCGTTTTTCTAATGTGTGTAGGATATAAACCAGGTTTTATGCTTTTTTTTTTTCCTTACTACTCAGCAGTTTTTTCCATCTGCTGCAGTGATGGGAGATCAGCCCTGTGCGAAACAAGCTGTAGAAATTAAAACAAAACCTAGAAGGGGATATGTAAACACAGAAGTAAATGTTAACTCTTAGAAGTGCCAGTTGCTAAGAAATGCCAGTTCCAACACAGACAGTGGTTTTACTGAAGCACTTCAGATAGAGCTGAAACTACTGTTGTCTCACATGTACTGCTGGGTGGGCTCTGGCACTGCTTGGGAAGGATCCGTAGCTACTGTTTAGGGAGGTTAACACAGTTTTATTTGAGGTACAGGTTTTTGCAAAGGGAACTGCCTTGTATCAGGAGCTTTTAATAAACACGTAAAGGGACTTCTTGTTCAGAGAAGCTTTTGTAGACTCTGAGAGGTGCTCCCATGTGTTTCCAGGGTTGTTAGTAAAAGTCTTTTTCTAATTGTCGCACCAACTGCTTTTGTAGCATTGCTTCCTATGCTGTGAACCTGATGGCAAAACTTCCTCACCTTTCCAAAATAATTGGATTTTTTCTCTGTACCTCATGGCTAGGGAGCTTGAAATCCACAGAGGGCTAGGAGTGCACACTTTGGTACGGCTGTTTTGGCTTACCAGCTGTACAGAAAAAATCCTGTCTCCCCTTCAGCTCATTCAAAACGTTTGTAGGCACAAACTGCAGCTGGATCACAATAAGCCAGCAGACTGGGCTATGTAGGTTACACAAGGATGGGAAAAGTGTTTCTTTTACTGGAATCCCACTTATTGTTCTCATGTCAGAGCAGTGACCTTGGCAAAGAACTGCCTATGGCATCTCCCTGCTACAGCTGCCCCTCGCCCAGGGAGCATTTTCTGTTCCATGTACCCTTCAGTGTCTGGCTTTGATAGATGAGTTACTCACCACTGAAAAGTTGTATATGAAGTCATGAACAGCACCTGCTTCTGCTTTCTTGGGTTCTAAACTGAAGTGGAAAGAGCCCAGAAGGAAAGCTCATTCCAAACACTCGTTTGCCTGTCCTTGACAAATATTGGCTGTAGATATGACTAGTGAAGAGAGTTGTTTAAAGTTATCTTTGAAGAAGGACTTTTTGAGAATGTGGAGGTCGGGTGAGTGTGAGTGGGGAGAGGGAATAGACAAATTCAATGTCAGTTTTGAATTTAAATTCAATTATTCCATTTTGAGAGTCAGACAGTACCAGAATAGACTTGAGCATGTTTTCTAGTCTACTCTTACGGTTTTAATTAAAGATTAAGGATTAAAAAAGCAAAGCAAAATGAGGATGATTTCAGTACATACTTTGTGACACCTGCAAAACAGAATATTAAAAACATTGCCATAGTGAGATACAGAAATCAGGTGAACACTGCCAAAGAAAGTGGCTTTCTGTGTGAAAGTAGGTTAACTCTGCTTTTATAGTTCTGCTTTCATAACTTTTAACGGAGAAATTCTTTGCTTCTCCTTCTTTATCCTTATTTGCTCTGTGAATAGAGGATAATGTGGTCCACACCACAGTGGGCTACAATTCCCCAGTCAATACAGTCTGCCAAAATAGCCCTCAGTACCTTCCAGGCCAAGGGGCAGGAGGGTGCAGATTGACACATCACATTGAAAGAACACCTTTTTCTTCTGTGCCTTTCCAGAATGCATATGTGAACATAAAGCCCATAGGAAAGTGCTGGTGTCAAAACGTGCCACACCAGTTCTGACCTGTGCAGTCCTGCACCATCTGTTTCATTTCTCTGGGAGCTGTGGCCCTGCCATACTTGACTATCACTAACATCACTCACTTTTTTTTTAATCTTCAAATGAGGACACTAACCATTCTTTAGGGAAGAAGAGGATAGGTAGGCATAATCTGCCAAAGACAAGTAACCTGAAGTTTCTTTCAGCAGCAGTTGTTGTAGCAGTCTTATAATACAAGGAACTTTTTCTGTGAGTTTCAGGTTTTTGTCATTTTTTTCCCCCCCTGTTGGTTCTGGAACAGATACTAACCCCCAAATTGCTTCCAGGTGTTGCAGGATATTCACTGCAGAGTACAATATTATAATAAGAGTCCACAGGATGCTATGTCCTTACAGGTACATAGCATGGTATTCTCTGTCCCAGCCTCTGTTGTTTATGGGTCCTAGGATACCCATTAATAAATAGGCAGTCCTGCTAGCACTTCTCAAACAGCACATTCCTTGGCTGCAACATTAAATTAACTGGTATAACATCAAAATGGATTTCAGAGAGATTTATACCATTATCAGTGTAGCTAATTCTGTCTTTATCTGAGCTATCTGCTCAGCTTCTATGCTCTGCTGCAGGTCAGAAGCCAGCACTCCCTGTCTTGTGTTTGCACAGTTGCTCCTGCAAAGACAAAGTATTCTGATAAACAACTTAGTTTGCAGAATTCCAGGAAAAAATGGATTGTTCAGGATCTATTGCAACTAATGAAGATGTTCAGATTTTCTGCTTGTCTGGCAACTGTTGTATCTCAGGGTAGCTGGATTATAGAAAGTTTGTGGCCCAAATAACAAATAAAAATAACAAATAAATAAATAAATCAATTAGAAGATACATGGTTACACATCTGCATGTAAGCATTACTGAGTTATGACTGTGGATTATAATATCTCGATGAAGGAAGTTGGTTTCAAGTGTGGCAAAAAGTTTCACAAAAGCATATGAAAGGAAGCCTTTTCCATGCCAGGAAAGAAAAGCATGAAGGGATTTTTTCCCCAGTTGGAAACCCTCATAAAACTGGAAGTCTGAACTGGTGGGATACAATTCAGTAACAGAGGAAAAAAAAGTATTTTAATTATCATTAGTCAAGGGAAAGCAGCGACTGGAGAATTGCAACTTTGGTGTTAGGTGGTTTTAGAGCTAGGAGAGAGTTATTCCATGAGTTTAAAAACAATTGTAGCAAGATTTCTCCTTTGTGGAGAGCAACAGTTGGAAAAACTGACTACAGCGAGACCTGGCTGTTTGCCTGAAAGTGGATGGAACAGGAATGAAAGAGGATAGTCTATTCTGAGTATGGTTTATACAGAGGGATTCAGAATAGAAGCTGACAGAGCTACAAGCAAAAAAGTGGCCTAACGGAGCATAGCTGCTGAAGAGAAGTGGCTGACTGCACACTTCCAACCACAAGAATTCCAACACACTATGTAACATTTGGATATTTGGATTTTGGCCCAACTGATTACATAGCAACAGAAAAGCAAAAAAGCGGAACACACACAGTACTGGAATGATGAAGTTGAAAACATGATAATTTATAGCAGCATAGACCTGGTGATCCTAATTTCTTTAAATATCTGTGCTTCTGAATTATAAACATAACCTGAATATCCAGTCATTGACTTGAAAAGAATCAGGCCCTGGACTGTGTTTGGCTCCTGTGGGTAATCAAACTGCTGGAAAAAAACCATCTAAGGTGGCCAAAATGGGTAATGTAGACAAGGCATTGCTGTTCATGCAGAGCAGCCTTGCCTCGCACAGCCTCCATAAGGTTTGATCTGGAGATCTGAAGAAAATGAAAAGCTTAGTGGAAACTTTCAATAAAGGTTGCACAGATGACAGCTGATCTGTCCAGTGAGTGAGATTAATACCTGCCAAAGAGCACTGCAGTGGTTACTTCAGAGAATTCAGGGATTTTTTTGTAATTTCCTTCCCTTTCCCTTCCCTTTTCCCTTTCTTTCCTTCTTGACTAATAGCAAAATGACAGCATTGGCTTTATGATGGGACAAAGCAGTGATGGAGTAGAGGTGATTCAGAACAGTGCTGTGATTTATTTCCCATTGACTGAATTGTTTCCAGTCTGAAAAAAACAACAAAAACTTCAGAGAACAGGGTCAATCACACAATTTTGAGGAGGTAACCTTTAGATGGGAAGAGAAAACAGGTCCTCCCTGTGAACTAGTCACAAGGGAAGCATAAAATACACCTTTCCCCTCTGTATTATCCTCACTGCCATCCCTGCAGAGCTCTGTTGTGGGAAAAATTTCTGGCCAGTTTGTGCAGCAGGAGTGGAAGGGGAGCTGTCTCTTCCACAGTGCTTGTGGGACCTCTGGGGGAGGAAACTTCAGTCTGAGTCTGCAATACAGGTGGAGACTCAAGTGTCGCTCTCTCATGAACACTTTTGTTCAGGCCATGAAATGATCCCAGGTTTGAAAAGCCAGACGCGCTCAGCACCTTTGCTGGCTTGAGGACTACCCTGGAGTCCAGGCTGGGCAGGAAAGGTGGATGCACGAGGGAATATGGGGCTGCTTTTCCCTAAGATGTCTGCAGGTCTTTACTGCTTGCCAGTCTTCTGTTACTAAATGGAGATTACCTCCATTGAGGGCAGGGAGATGTCAGCTGAGAATCTGCTCCTGCTATTTTGCAATATACAAATTAAACGAAGTAAGGATTTAAAATGTACATAAGTAGGTATTTAGACATTTGCAGCTGTGAGGTTGCAGCTGATGGGCTGTGGTGACAGGTACACGACAGACATGCCATCAGCCAAAAAAAGGAAATCAAATGGTGTGTGACATCCATGCTTCCCAGCAGTACTGGCTGTGCAGTAGTGCTGCTGCCGCCACCAAGTCCCAGGGATGCTGAGTGCTCCCAGTCCTGTAGAAAGGAGCACTGCGTTTTTCAGCATAGAAATCGTTGCTGACAAAAGTACTCAGGCACTGCAAAGACTGCCTGAGCAAAATTTGTGTGCCCCTTGCAAAGGGGAGCAGAGGAGCAGTTAAAAGAAAAGGAAATACATTCCCCTTCTCCCTTAGGGAGGTCCTTGCAGGTTTAGTGAAGCCAAGCGTGCTGGGGCGTTTCTGATGTCGGCACTGATATTGCTGCGGAAGAGGAGGGAGGACAGCATAAAGCTGCCTGGCCTGGGATCAGGAAGTTGGTGCAGAATGGTCTCCCACAGAGAATAAGGATACTCCTGGCTGCTGTAGTGTAGCCTCTTTCCTTCAGCCTTACCCCCTATCTGAAAAAAACAGCCAACAAGTAATAAATCACAACAGTACTCAAATAAAAGTATGACAGATTTAATACAAATGCCTTCAGTACTCCCCACCCCCAACCCCTCAGAAAAGCCCCAAACAACAAAAGCATAAAAAGCTACAGAACTAGATAATTTCTTGAGGTTGCTGGTATTAATATGTATACAAAGAGTGAATTTGAGGCCAGAATATTTAGATAAGCCAGGGAGATAGTGTTGGTCTGCTGCAGAACTGTGGTTGTATGAAGAATCAAAGCAAGATTTTTTTCTTGGTTCCCAAGTAAGAAATATAATCAATCAAGAGCTTCTGGTATTTCAAGAAGAGGTAGGGATTTTTGTCCCACAGTGGCAAATTACACTTTTATGCTTTTCTTCAGGAGTGTATCATCGATGAAGACTGTGAAACAGGGAAATACTGCCAGTTCTCCACCTTTGAATACAAATGCCAGCTCTGTAAAACCCCACAGACAGTAAGTCCTGAATTAGATGTGATTTTATGTGATCTTTAGAAACTCAGTAAGTGACTGTTGTTAATGTCCACAAGTTGAAATTTATAGAAGAGAAGTTGCAAAGCTTTCTGCGTGAGGGTAAAAAATGGGTTTGTAGAGCTTTTTGGGTTGTGTGAGGTTTTCTGCCTGTTAGAAAAACTAAGTTTTAAGGTTTCTGTTCTCATATGCTCCAAAATCCACCCTAAGCTCCTCCTGGTTCAAGCTTGTTGGGTGGCCTAAGGACAGTGTAAACTAACGCATTTGCCAGTGGGATGGATGCAGAGGAAACACTGTGGCAGCTCCGAAGGCTCAGCTGACAGTTGGTCCTTCCCAGCTCTGGAGTCACAAAAGGAATTGCAGCAGCCTGCCCTCTCCCCTTCACTGACAAATTGTACAGTGCTGTAGTGCAGGCCATACTGTACATGATCCTCTTGCATTATTTGAATCTGTGAACCTCATTATGTGAATCTGTCTCCTCCTGTCTTTTGAGCTAAAAGATAAATGTTCTTGGTAGTAGCTATGATGAGATTATCTTCTGTAAAGGACAGATGTCTGAGAAGTTCAGGCTCTTTCTGTGGTCAAAATCCAGCTTAGAAGCAGTCTGTGAAAAAAGGCCTTTTATCTGACTGCCCCTTTTCAGCTGAGTTCTGCTGATGGCCTCTTGTAACAAATTTATTCCTCAAAGCATTTGCAGACAGTCCAGCGTAGAAGCAACTAAACGTTGCTGTAAATCATATAATCAATAGGACTGTTATAATCTAAAAGCATCAGGCTGTTCCTGAAATGATTTAAATACTTGCTTATCTTAATAACTTCAGGGAGCTCTGTTGACTTCAGTGGAGTGGGTGCTTGCTTAAACTCAAGTCCTGAGAATATGCCCATGTGTTGCTAAGAAAGCTTTTTCTTTGTATTTTAGAAAATGTTAAACTGATAATTTTTCATGATAACATGGAATAATTCAAAATCAAGGTTGGGATGCCCTGCACCTACACCCCTCCCCACCATTTCTTTGCAGTCCTCAGTAGAACACTTGTAGGATAAACAAAGTAAAAATGGGGTGCTGTTGTGTTGTAAAGTGAGCTCGGACTGAGGGAGGTGGGATCAATCCCCTGACACGGAACCCTCACAATTACAAAGCATTTTTCTCCTTAATTAGCACATATCACACCATAGGATGTCTGGCTGCTGATCAGTTTTCATGTGAATGCTAAAATAAGAATTCAGAGTAGAAGGAGTGCTGTTACTGTACTGTGGAGGTTCCTGTCTGGCAAAAACTTCTCTGTATGCTTAAACTGAGAACCTAAGCAGTTCCATTTAAACAGTGCGAATATGACATACGTATATTAAAAGCACATCCATACAGTTGTCTCCAGGACCAGGGTTAATCCTCTGATTACCTGTGTGTGATATATACAATTAGTGCTAAAGTGACAGTTTTCTCATGTGCTTTGTCCACTTGCAAGCCCTGCTCACGGGATGTTGAATGCTGTGGAGACCAGCTTTGCGTGTGGGGGGAGTGCAGGAAATCCACTTCAAAAGGAGAGAACGGCACCATTTGTGAGAACCAACAGGACTGCAACCCGGGAATGTGCTGTGCTTTTCAGAAAGGTACAGAGTGGCTTATCCTATTCATTCCATCATACAGGAGCGTTAATATTTAGCTCTTTTGCCCAGGGGAAGTGGTTTAATCTCTACAGAATCAATAGGTCATTCTCCCTGGGGCCATGGAATGCACCGTGGTAACTTCATTATAAAGCTGTGATAGAATTAGGAACAACAGTCTGATAGGGGGGCACAAACATTGCATGCTACAGATGAGACCAGCATGAGAAGCATCAAGGGGAGTCTTACACATTTAAAAGTAGCAGAGCTCTATGTCAAATTTTCACCCAATAGAGCAAAAATAAGAGAATTAAAAACATACAGAAGAAATTATGAGATTCCTTGAAGTGACTTCTCTTTCCTATCAGCAAGCAGACTGTCAGAATCAGGCTGCAGATATATTTCATGCTCTGAGTTTTCTGTGAGGCATCCAGGACACCACACTGTGTAATACTGACCAGACAGCCAAGATACATAGAGGGAACAATGTCCCAGATTATGTTGTCAGTCCACATAGGAATGGGAAACTTGATTTACAGAAGGGAGGACAGGAGGAGAAGGTCTCAGGCCTGAAATTAATCCCAAATCCTGTCTGATTAGGGTCCAATTTCTTCTACTGTTTTATACCCATTAGTTCCTCAGTGCATTTTTAGTAGTTCACCCTTATTTTGTAGTGACAGGACACAATTCCCACCATCTCCCCACACCAGGTAGATATTTCTCTAGCTTTCTTCCTGGCTCTTGCTATGATCAAGACATGACCTTGTACCTTCATTGGTAGTTGGGTTACCTGTCCTGCTGTGAGCTTGCTGGTAGATCAGGCTGCCAGGGCATTTCAGGAAAACAAAGGAGATGCTCAGCTTTCCCATGATAATTTTGACTCTCACATGGACCTTCAGTGTTAAGTAAGTTTGGTTTCAACAAGTTTTGGTTGGAGCAGTTTTTTTCTCCCTTCATCAGGTTCTGCCTAAAGCATTTACAGGTTTTGCCAAGCTCTGTCAGAGATTTCTTTGCACTCTGATTCTGAAATGAGACAAAAAAGAGCACTTTTAATACACATCAACTACTTTTGCCATGCAGGACTCTGAATCTGCTTATGGTGCAGAGATGAGTAAATTAGCAGTATGCATCCCATTGGTTAGGAGCACTAGGCTGCTCTGCTGTGAGGGTTTTACTGCTTCTGTAGCCCTGATTTATGGGATCTGAACAAGCTGTGTCTTCATGATGGATTATTTCAGCTGAGTGAATCATTCACACTAATTTGAGTTAGATCTTGGCTAGAAATTTAGTACAAACCTGTAACTCAGGAAGGAACAATAGATACATAGTTACAGAGGGAAAAAAGGCAATTTATATGTATATATATTTATTTGTATATATAAATAGGTAAGAATGTTGATGACAATTGATAGAATACACTTATTAGAACTTAAAACTATTGATTAATAGCAATTAATTTTTATTCTTTATGGTTGTCTGCTTTAGCAAGGTTTTTCAGGTTAGGCTTGACTAACCTCAAGGCCTTTCTCCATCACCAGAGTATTGGAAAAGATGGTTCTAACGTAAAACTGTAGTAAACTACAGAGTATTTGCTGCCTAATATATAATCTGTTCTGAACTTGGGAACTGCTGGGTCATACACATTGAATCATATTGTCTGTGTGTACACACACATACATGTATTTTGACCAAGTCCATTAAATAAAATGAAATTTTGAATTCCTCTCATATTTTATGCTGCCATATGAGTAAATGAAGGCAAGAGGAGGAAGGGAGGTTGGATAGGAACATCTGGAAGTTGGAATTCCAGACTGACACTGTAAGTTAGTAGCATCAGGACACGCAAAGGATGAGCCTTCTAAAATAATTTCTTAGAGAAGTTGAAATTCACCCCTGTGCAGAAACAACAGTGCCAAGCCTCAAATGCCATCAGACAGCTTTGTGTGTAGCAGTATTACTAGAATAAATTAAATGGCTGAGTTGTAGTTCATGTTTGGTCATTATTTGGTCTCTGAACAATTGTTCTGTATTTGTAACCTGTGCAAAGAAATAGGAAAAGTAACAGAGTTCTAAAATATAGAGGTATTTCACTATTCAGATTTTAAGCCATTAATGCTATGCATTGCAAAGGATTCGCTGTAATGTTTTCTTGGGTTTAGAATAGACTGTTGAATCTCCAAGGGATGGAGTTGTGTAGTACTGATGTCCTGACAGCTGCTCTCTGAGAAGGGCAGGAGTTGATCTTGCTCACTAAGCATGAACTTCAAATGTCTTACTCCCACCTAGTGGAAAAAAACATAAAATTATGGCTCCCTTATTTGTAAGGGGCCTTAAAAAGTGGTCAAGTCTGTCTTTTCATCTCATGCATACAGACTTAGAGATGAGGTCATCTCATTTTAGCAGACAGCTAAGGATTCTCATAAAATGGATTTGTTTTGGCACGCAGAACTGCTGTTTCCTGTGTGCACGCCCTTACCTGAGGAGGGTGAACCCTGCCACGATCCTTCTAACAGACTTCTCAACCTCATCACCTGGGACCTGGAGCCCGATGGAGTACTGGAGCAGTGCCCATGTGCAAGTGGCTTGATCTGCCACACTCAGAGGTAAAGCTCAAAACTGGGAAAAGAACCTGCTGGAAATTTTTGAGGGGTCTCTTTCTGTCGTAAAGAGCTACAGAACTTGCAGAGTCTGCCTCACTACAAAATGTTTCCACAACTTTTCAGTAGCATTGAAACTTTCTGCTTTGTCCCACACAAAAGTGCCTAATGGAGTTTGACAATACATTAATCTGGTGTGAATTAAGTCTGTGAGTTAACCAGGCTGTGACTGCTTTTTTTTTAAAAGTCAATCAGTACTACCAGCTGCTGAGATGTGTCATTCTGATTTAATTCTCTGCATACAGTTCTTTGTCCACCAACTTTGTGTTAGACTGGGCTGCTGTTAGATGTTTTGCTTTCTTTCATATGTAAGACACATTAAAGGTATTTTAACACATGCAATATTTCCTGTGCTACTAATCAGCTTTACAGAGGGGCACATGTTTAAAGAAAAAAAAATAAAACAATCTTTGCACATTCCCTGTTTCAAACTAAGGCCCAAGGAGCCAGTTTCCCTACAGCTAACTTATGATCTACTCAGACTTGAAACGCTTCAAACTGTGCAGATTTCTTCACTATCATCGAGTTGCACAGAATGGGAAGCAGGCTACTCTGTTTTCTGCTTGAAGTTAAAACTTGTCATAGATCATGCCTTTAATATTCTTTAAAGGACAGTTATTTGCATGATCAGCAGTTTCACTGGAAGAAAGTGAGATCATTCCAGTTTTGCACTAAAAGCATTTTTAGAAAACTTACATGTTGTTTGTGAAATTCTCCAAGTTTGCTCCTACACCACCAGCACCATATTAACTTCCAAAAAGACAGCATAGCTGGGATAGAGCTATTTCTCTCTTCTGTGTCCAACTCCCTCTACATTTATTCATGCATGGAGAGGAATTGGGTAACATTTTGTTTCATAAATGTCATCTAAGAAAGCAAGCAGAGTTGATTCCATCCTTTCAGCCCCAAAATGTTAATGTGCCATTAACCTCAGGGAAAGTCTGTCAGCAAACATCATGTCTAGTTAGAAGGGAGACATTTCAGATGAGGATAGAGAAACACAGAAATTACTTAGTGTGTCAATATAACTGAACTGTCTAGCTATAGTCACAAGAACTTTTAATCTGAATTTTAAGATTCTGGTACCATTTTTTTATTAAAACAAACAGCCCATCTCTGCTTGAAATGGCCCTTGGCTAAATATTACGAGTGATAAACACTGAAACTATTGGATTATATCTAAGAGAATACAGGGATAGTATGTGCATAAATGAAAGTCTTAAAACTCCTGGAGAGCAAAAGAATTCAAAATATACACAAAATAAGCTTCAGGAACATCTTTAGTTCATTTGTGCTTTGTTGCCACTGGAAGAGGGTAGAGCTTTCAGCAGTTGCTGAGGTGTGCCTGGCACAAGCAGTGCTCGCCTTGCACTATCCCAGGACCTGTAGCCCAGTTCCATCCCATGCAGTGCAGAGAAATAGCAGAGGCACCAGTGTCACACTCTGTCCCCCTCCCTCCTCACTACATACATACATAATTCTTGTTCCCTTTCACAGTTCCTACAACAAAAGTAGGATGTTTGCAGGCAACTAAAGCCACTTTTCAAAAGAGAGCAGTGAATGTAACAATTACACTGTCCTGCTTAGAACCAAATATATAGAGCTAAGAGTTTTGTGTTCTTTTTAAGCTGGATGATCATTTTTCTTACCTCAGTATTATGACATGAACAGCCAGGTCCAGTCACCCTCAGTGCCTGCAGCAGGGCCAGGCTGTGCTGAGGGTCACTGCCATCTTGTGTCCCAGGATCAAACATTTTTTTGCTGTTAGGATTTGTTCTAGCTCTGTATGTGGAAATCTCACCTTTAACTCTTGTCAAATATGTAAAAACCCCACTCTGTGAAATCAGCTGAGGTAGATCTGTTACGCATGTAATATGTGTTCGTGTGAGGAGGAAATTGTATAAACTAGGAGGAGAATGCAAAATTATGTACTGTCTGACCAGACATGTCTGTCTTTTTCAACAGCCACAGCACTATATCCCTGTGTGAACTGTCTGCCAATGAAACCCAGAATAATGAAAAAGAAGATCCCTTAATCATGGATGAGATGCCATTTCTCAGCTTAATCCCCAGAGATATTCTTTCTGATTATGAAGAAAGCAGTGTCATTCAGGAAGTGCGTAGAGAATTAGAGAGTCTGGAGGACCAAGCAGGTTTGAAGCCTGAGCCTGACTCAGCTCAGGACCTGGTTCTGGGAGATGAAATTTGAAGTCCAAGCACCAGGAAGTTTAGTTAGTTATTTCTAGAAATTTTTGTCTAGTGTCTTGCTTATATAAACCCTAAACACACACTGCTGGATAGAAGTGCAATAAACAAGGTCTTCAAGAAACATCCTTCTCTGTGCACCAAACCTGCATGTTCCAATTGTTGAATTCATTCAATCCTTGGACCAACCTTCTGTCAAATGAGAACCGTATCAGTGTTTCTTCTGGATTAGTACTTTCCCTGTGTACATCAGAAATAAAATTATTAGTACTTGTACTCATTAAAATATACACAGAAGTGTAAATAATTTTAAGTTGTTAGTAACTAGTGAAGTTGGTTTTGAATACGTTTGGAATTTTTAAATTTTTCTAGGGTAAGAACCACCTACTTTGACCTGCTGTAGTCATTGCTTTTGAGGGTTATTTTTTACTTTATAAAATAGGATCAGTAAAGCTGTAACATACAGATTGTGGGTGTCACAGTGCCATGGCAGCACTCTGCACTACACTAACATTCCTTCCTGGGTGATGTTAAAGGACCTGTTGGCTACATTCCATCATCACCTGCCCTTTGTGAGACACAGAAGTAGTGAACATCAATTTCTTACAGTTTAGCAGTAAGACAACTGAAACAGCTTCTTGCACTTAAGAGACTTACACCCAGAGAAAAGATCTTTGAGGAATGGTTCATGCTTTCAGTACACTTCATAGATATCAATCTGTGCATGTTACAAGATGAGCTAATCATGATCATCTGAAGAACTCATGGATTTAAGAAGTCGATAGCAAGCCAAGAGTAAAATCTGACCCAGCAAATTCCCCAGCTCCCAGCTGCCTCACCAGTTGGCTGCAATGGCTCTTCCACTATGAATCGTTTTCTGGGGTATAGATTTCACCATGTTATTGCACAGGGGAAAACATGGCATGAGGTTCCAGTGAAGTAACTTTTCATGGCACTTCCTCCTAAATAATCCCTACTGCTTATCTCTAATTTGGAACAGTAGAGCACTAACAGAAGCAGATGTAAGACTGTGCTATGAGCCTGCACATCTTTCACCACTTCTGCTCCATGAAATCTTTTCAACGATGGACCTGGGTACCAGAATTAATGTTAATAACCATTATCATTATGAACAGAGAGGATGTTTCACCAGAACAGTCTGACTTTTAATTTAAGGATTCTACAACCAATTCTCGCACCAGCACATACACCCAGGCACCTGCTCTCAGAGTTCACTGCATCTGTCCTTTCTACCCCTAATAAAATTTCTCTGCTTTAGAGACAACCTACCCTATATGGAAAGAATTAGATCTGTTTTAAGAAAATATTCAAGACAGCAGTAACTGTCTGAAAATACTGCCCTCCTACTGACAGTACTACTCTCCCTTCAAGTTCTTGGTGCTGCAATCCCCAAATCTCATCTCTAGATTTTTGCCTCTCCTCAGGTCTTGAGTTTGAAGAAAATTCATGATCCATTTGACAGGTGATTTTTTTCTCTCTTCAAAAAGCCCCAAGGATCCTTAGCAGCACATGGTAAAGGGTAGTTTAAGGATGTTCTCTGCTCCCTTTACCTACACTTCCACCTCACTTATGTTGTACAAGAGACAGCACAGGACAAACAGAAGAGGAAGAATGAAGGAGTTCATCTCTGCAGTGCCTGGTTCTCCAGCTGCCAGATTCCTCAGGACTTTTAGGTTGCAAGGAAGAACTGAAGGTTCAGTTATTGAACATCTTTTTTCTTGCTGGAGCAGAAATTAGCTGTCAATTGTACTGGGAACTTGGAAGTTTCACTGGTGAGAAATGCAGTTCTGGAAAAGAAAACTCTCAGCTGAAGAAAAAAATAGGAACTTGAAGCACAGCAGACAAGCTATAAACCACTTCCTGTAACACTTCGTACATGGGGGGTGTGCACATACACACAAACACACAGCCTTACAACTTCAGCACTGCCTTGGGAAAGTCTATTTCTATGAAATAATACCATCATTTTTTAAAACAAAGAACACAGCATTTAATGATTAAAATAACAGAATGAACAAATGTTTTATTGGCATGTTCATTGTTGTAAACAGCATCTGGCATGAAAAAGTTTACCAAAATCTTTTGATTGTTATAAATTAGGTGGTTTTTTCCCAAAAACTATGGAGAATTGTTCTCTATTGATCTTTATGGACTGAAGCAAAAAACTGCTGTTCCTAGGCTTTGCAATGAAATCATGTTGACTGCATCAGTCTTTGCACCACAGCCTGAACTACTAAGTTTGTATGTTGAGGTGTTAGAGGTTGCCCCAATATTTGACTACATACAGCTATGGAATCAACTCTGGGAATAACAAACTTGACTTTCAGTGGGTGGAGAAGATGCAAACTTGTAATAGTCTTAAAAACAAAATGTACAAAAAGTAGCAGAACAAAACAAAATGTTCATTAACGAGGGGAAGTACAACCCTAAAGTACCCAGCATCATCAAACATAAAATGAATACAAATTTAAATAGGCAACTATACTTCCAAATGTACACAATGAATGTTGATATGTGAAAAGAAATAGCATGGTAAATAGCTGAACTGTGGTTCTGGTAAATGGATAGGGCAAATTTTATTTACACATCGAACGCAATATACTAGAGCTGCTCACCAGCTTCCGTAACCTATTAAAAAACCCATTTACCTTACAACAGCACTTTTGCAAACAAACAGCGCCTGCTGGCAGCTTTCTGCAGACACCTCTCAGACCACCTGTTTAATGGAAGAATAGTCTAAAACCTTACACTTGCAGCACTTCCATCTCTGGCCCTTTTCTGGCGCTTTTCTAGAACCCATGTGTTAACATTTACTTCAGACTCTCTGATGAGGTAATGCGTGTATCAGTGAAACAAACAGAGAAAAGGATTCTTTCATGGCCTTTGCACAGCTTTTATTATTAAGCTATGAGTATCCTGTTTGAGGCTAGTTTCACTAGCTACTATGTGCACACTGTCCTCAAAAAATTTCCACTCGTTTCCCTCCCCGCCCACTTTTTAGTTCTAATCTTTTATTTGCACATCCCTTTTAGCTTTACAGTACATTTGACTATAGTGCACAACATGATTCCAAGTCAAGCAGTGACCCAGCGGGGCCCTGCGCTGCCGGCCGGTCACCGCCCGGCCGGTGCTGGTGTCAGCGCTTTACACCTAATGAATGTCCTGCCGTAATGGCACTACACAGTAGTAGTGAACCTTTTTATTTGAAACAAAAAAAATTCCCCAGGGAAAATGCTATAGCAAGTATCAGTCTTGAGTCAAATCTTTATTTGGTGCTCCATCCAGATAAATTTTTAGTGCTTTTTCTTTACGGGGAGAGTAGGTTACCCGGTGTCCAGTTTTCTGAAGTCTGCTGCTTTCTTTTTTCATCAGTTCATTTCTTTGCTCATCTGTTAATTCCATTAATTCTTCAGTTTTATCCCTAAAATGTAAACATATGGTAAAATTCAGATCCATACAGTAACCATAATTAGATGTCCGCATTTTTTTTTCACTTGGAGTAACCTATTAAAACCACAACTAAGCATTAGACTTCTCAGGAATTGTTCGCTCTTTCTACAGAAACTCACAATCTGTCTAAACTTGCTTTGCCAGCAGACACATTCACCCAGAGGAAGAAACAAGCCCATACTCCTCCATCTCCCTAGCTCCTTTTCTTTACAGACAACTATGGCTCTGCTCTGTATTTGGTCACAGTGCCAACAGCTGGAAGCAGCATATCAGCCAGCCTCTACTAGAAGCTACCCGATGTTCTCCCAGATAATTTTCATCCAGACTAGCACGTTATCAAACAGCTGCTTCCCCCCCAACTCACATGCAGTTATGAAAAATACCACAGAAGCAACATGTCCATGACGTTGCAGGAATGACAATACTTAAGCTTCTCAGTCCTTAAATCCTGCCTCTGGGCTACTGCCACCAGCTGATGAGTGTTTTTCACCTTAACAGAATTTTTATCCTAACAGCCTTTTTTCCAAAGAAGCCATACTAATTTCTCCAAGGAATAACTCAGAAAATAAAATCCTTGCTACCCAAAACAGAGCAAGACATTCACAAACTCCACAGGGATATTTTAAGAGATTAAATTCACATACACACAAGCATAAGCAACTAGTTTTGCATTCAGCAAAATATTTTCAGTGGTTTCGGAGGGAGGATTGAGTAAAAGGATGCAGTGCTTGTTTTCTTTAATTAATAGGTTTTTAGAAAGCTGAGGAGCACAAACATTTCAGGCGAATGTTTTATATCCTCTCTTTTTTTTTTTTTTAGGTAACAAGATTATTTTATATTCCTGTTGATTACATCACTCCTCAAATCTTACACACAGCTTTTCTGCATGGTTTACTGTAATGAATACATACCTATAAAATATTACTGCACCATCATCACAAATGTACAGAGGCCAGACATTCAATGTAGATACTTTAGGATTCCAGTCCAAGTCTTGGTGAATATCTAGGATGGAAATGTCGCATGGAAAGGTTCCTCTACCCTGAGAAAAAGCAGTTCCTTAGTGAATATAATATAACTCATAATCACAGACCTGTGCCATTGAAGAGTAAAAATACACAGAATCTCACTTACCTTTGCAAATTCTATGTTTTCTAAGGATATTCCACTTATTTCACTCAGCTGTAAAGTGAAGAAAAATGGTGGATTTAATACAATTCCAAAACAACATTATACAAGTGTCTGCATCAAGTCAGTAGACTGCCAAATCTAGAAGTCAGTTAAGACATCTGGAAGTCCTCCAATAATCCAAAGCACCAGTACAAAATTATAGTGACAAGGTACACATTTTTAACATTTCTGAAGTTACCAGTGTGTGTCACAAGTGACGCTTGCTGTGACTATTTCATCGCACTTCTCTTAATACTGAAGGAGAGACAAAAAAGTTCGTAAAAACAATTAACATCCAAGTTCCAAGATACAAAGAGACCAACTGCCTCATGTTCATCAGTCAGCTCTCAGCAGGAAACCAGCATAAATAAAAAAATGCTGACAAAAGGCAGACAAACTCTGAAATGTATTAGCCCTGCCCTTGCTAAGAAACTTTGTCTGAAAGAGAACTGGCTGAACACATCTGCTAGAACATGTCACATCCAGATTTCTCTTATTATTGGTAAGAGTAAAGTGATTAAGGCCTCTTGGAGCAAATGCTGCTAAGACTGCTCCCTGCACATCAATTCTTATTACAAGAAAACAAGTACAACCAACTCTTTTCTTCAGATACAAATGAGGAAATCTTGACTGTATGCAAGAACCTGCAGTTCATTTCTGCCTGGAGAACACAAGAAAGCAGTCCACAGCTTAATCCATGGTGACACACTAACCTCTCCTAACGTAATTACCAATGCTCAGTGTCCACTGATACCAGCATTTTTGCTGACCTCAACATCCAAGGTTGTCTTCTAACATCTGGGTATTGCCATAGAAATAAACATTTCTCCAGGAGTAGAACCCTGTGATTTACTGGATTAACTAAACAGTCTTAACACAAGACACTCCTACTCTAAGACTCCTGCTAGGATGGCACAGGTCTGCTTACCTGTTAGAGGGTTCCAGCCTTAAGTAAAACCAAACCACACCACTGCCATTTCATTACTTTCCAATGAAAACAGTTCAACCTATTTGATACAGTAACACCACCCCTGAACAACAGTTCAAATTCAAATATGAAGATATCAAAAGGTTTGGTATTTTGGAACAATAAAACACTGGCCTGAGAAAACACAAAGTGACAATATCTTAGCTTTTCTTTCACATGTTTTTCAAGGATAAGGACACAGGTAATATTAGGCTGCTTAAACTTCAAGATATGATTTTTGTGTGTGTGTGCATACACTTGAATACTTTTACAACAGACCAGTACATGAAATTAGGTAGTAAAGCCGATCATTCATGTGGTTTTGGTAATAGGGTGGAATACGTTATTGGCGCAGGGGGGCGGGGGGGGAGAAAAATCACCATGCAACAAGATTTTTGTAGCTATGACATCTTTGTGCTTCCCACAGAGGACATCAATAAGGCTCCTGGTCACAAGAAACTTTCATCATGTGACATATTTTACCTTCTCTTTTAATTCTTCAACACTGCTGCTTTCTAGTACTACTTCTTGGAAAGAATCTAGTTTCATCTCTGATGGCCTCCATTGCCTCGATAAAACAGCAAGTTGTGACATGGATTTCATCTTTTCTACTCCTAGTAAAGAAAAATAAATTCATTGTATTAACATCACAAAATATCCTATTTTAAATTAGGGGTTTTCCATAGCTTAAACACACTCTAATATGAAAGACTGCCCTACACATACACAAACTAAGTAACACAGTAAGTGTGCAGCTCACTTGAAAAAAAGGGGAGGGGGAAGTGACTAGAATTTAGCTGAACTTTTCTGCTATGAGCTCCTTTCAAAAAATGTTTCATAGGCAGAATGTCCTAGAAGCCATGTCATTTTTTCTTCTTTAGGGCACGGTTTTCCATCATACCCAGCTGGGTTATCCGTACAATATCTATCCACCTAACCAGAGGCTGACCTCCAGGTCTGGCATTTGCATGAAGCCTTCCTCAGCAAGCTAGTATTTATTCATGTGCTTCATTTCCTTTACCAAAATAAGCTTTCCCTGCTTGACTTTTCAATTTCCCACGCTAACTCCACTGTTGTTATTGAAATCTGCTTTACACCCACCATCCTTCAAGAGTTTTAGTATGTGCTGCCTCCAGCCTTTTTGTATCAGTTTCAATACCAGAGCTCTCTGGCTGACAGAGTAATACTGTTCATATTACAATTTGATAAGCAGAAGGGATATCCAAGGGCTGATTTTATTTATATTTTTAATTAGTCCATAATCTTATAATTTAGCATGCAGAACTTGTGGCTTAAACATTTGTCTATCCTTACATTCTTGTTTTGCATAAAAGTACCTCTTTAGGCTTGTCCCTAAATACCTTCTGCAGTCTTGCCTGTGACTACATTTGTGCCACCTTTCAACACTAACCCATTGTCTGAAGATACAGACACCTACTGCTACTTGGCATTTATTTCAAGTCTGAAGCAATTACACAAATTTTCTTCAGAGCCAGAGAATAACTGATCTAAATCTGTCTACAACAGTGTGATGTGAATCTATTATGCTAAGAAACTTAAATGTAAATTATTCTAAGTTGCATTTATTTACCTTCCTGAATTCTTCAGCTAAATACTGACAGCAAAGATGAAAGCAACAGTGATGCAAACCCTGACTTCTAGTTGTCTTGAAACTTGGAAAAACAGTGTCTGTGGTAGCAGCGGGCACATACAACTCAAGTTCCACAGAAGACAGTGGGATCAAGCTGCATCTTGTGCAACTGGATTAAAGTGGCACCTTCTGGGCACAGCCAGACAGTTATACAAACTATTACAGAACACTGGAAGCCCTGTAATCTACAGTTTGCCATGTCTATGAACTAGGGAGGCTACAGTGGTCTAAAGTTGTATCTCCAAGACCTACTCACTACAGAAACAGTATGGCAACTACATAAATCTAATCAAAAAAACATTTAAACCCAAAGTTTTAATTGCAGTGTGAGCTGATATATATCTCCATAGGAATCTACAGGCCTTCTGAATCTCCTGTGTTCATATCAAATGTTGGTACTTGCATTACAAACGAAAAATACTAGAATTGAACACAGCTGCCAAAGTACTGCTATTAGACCTTTAGCACACACAGCCACAGGACATCTGCACTTGCTCAGTCGCTCCCAGCTTCATGCAGAGCTTTTGTTATGCTTAATTCTTTTTGCATTCATTTTTTTTCTAGTAAAGTTCCATTAAAATGTCAGCAATAGCCTTTAAAAAAGGCAAAAGAGGAAAAGTGTATTTTTCAATGTCCTATAACTATAAAGAAAAAAAAAAAACCCTCTTTTACTTTCTCTTGACACTGTATCATTACCATCAAGTATTTCTAAGAAGACCTCCCAATTGCTTGAAATATTGATGTCTTCTTCATAGACATGATAATCCAGAAACACAGTGCCTGGATTCTTCCAGGTTTTCTTCCGTAGGCGAAACCTATAAATACATTCCAAAGAAAACACTTGAATTTCTATCTGCTCATAAGCACTTAGCACCATCAGAGAACAAAACCGGGTATTTTCTGACAAAACTGGAACAAAACTCATTAATGCAAAGTTTGGTTAGGTGTATCAGGAAAAAGGTTCACATTCTGAAATAATCCTGACAGCAGGGTATCAGCTTAGTGCTGAATCATTCATAAACATAAGGAAAACAAGCCTGTGTCTTGCCTGTTCAGTGCAAGAAATGTGTAGGGATTTAAAGGAAGAAAGCAGTTTCCTAATTAGGGATTACCCAATTATAGTAAAGGGAAGCCAGATCAGTGCTGTACACACACACTTGATGCTGCATGAACAGTTTGCTACAGTG
Organism: Scytalopus superciliaris; assembly: GCA_013400415.1. Lineage (NCBI taxonomy): Eukaryota > Metazoa > Chordata > Aves > Passeriformes > Rhinocryptidae > Scytalopus > Scytalopus superciliaris. The sequence goes on along the minus strand of VXBX01004892.1, from coordinate 122,006 downwards.
ATCTAAGCTGGCCTGCATCTAGACAGCAGGTGGCTTTCTTATGAATTGATTTACTTAATGTTCTCCTTTCGGGAGGAAATTAACCTTTGAGACAATACAACTTGTCAGATATAAAGGTGCAGACCTGCTGCACATAGGCAGTTCTATGTAAACATTATTTCCTATAGAATTCATTCTGCATGAGACCAAAGCCAAGAATTGCTGAATTTGTATTCAAAAACTGATTCAAAGATCACGGTAACTTATTCCTGCTTCTTTCATTGCTTCCTCTTCATGAGAGGGGGGAAATGAAAACACATTTTAAAGTAATATTTCATGAGGTAACTTCAACAGATTGCAGTCTCTTTACCTGTCAATTGTCAAGTCTAGGCCACATTGTTCTCGAAGCTGAGGAAGCAGCTCCTCTTTGGACTGTCGGACAGTCATTCCTTTAGCAAAAACTGCATCTAGAAGAAACTTGCATGGCTGCAAACAGAAATAGAAAGAGATAAAAAAAAAAAGCTTTGTGACCAGTCCCATCCACCTGGCAAAATGACCAGCAGAATGCTTGCCATAGACAAGGTAGGCAATGAATTCATTCAAATGGGGCGTAACTGATTTGTGCAGCAGCAGCCCTTTGGCAGGCCATTCAGACACACTGAATGCCTCTGCAGAAATACTGCCTTGTGCTGGACTAATTGCTACCATTACATTCACATTCCAAACAGCTGAAAAGAAGCTTTCAAATTAAATAAGCCATATGATGACAGAAATGCTGCTTTCTTGGCTTTCACTTGATCAGACAGACCAGAACTCCATGGCTCTATAAAAATTACTTTTATCTTATTCCCTTCCTTTAGTAGTTCAGCTGCCATCAATATGTATTCTGCAGTTTTGTTCAAAAAATAAGATGAAAGTGCAAAGTCAATTTTTAAAGACTGCAATCTATATAGTGACATCACTTCTATACTTTTCATGTCCCAAAGGATGTCACCAGCTAGTGAGCTGCATTATTGCAAGAGAGGCATTTTTGTTTCAGGCTTGTCTTACACAGAGGAGACTATTAACCAGCTGACCATTCTGTCAGGCACTATCTGCAGCACATCAATGAGACAAATTGATCAGTTCAGTGTTAGTGAACTAACCACGACCACAAGCAAAACCAGTTTCTTCTTTGGAGAGAATGCTACGTGACAGTCATGCATTCAAGGGAAACAAAGAAGCAATTCATTTGTCCTGCATTTGCACTGTAGAAATAAAGACACTAGAGAGTGGATCACATTCCAACTGTGTACTTCGAACAGCATAAACAGAAATAACCTCAAACTCCTTTTTTAAATCCAGGAAAACTTGCTGGGAAATGCAAAGAAAAGGACTTCCATTTTTTCCCCAAGATTTCAGAGGAAAACCTTGGCCAAGGCACACATCAATATTTTCCTGAATCAATCTTGAAATATTCAATACCTTACCTCAGGCTCATTTACCAACAGCTGATAGACTTTGACTCTGTATTCACCCTTCTTGAGGGCTCTTCCAAGTCTAATAGTTATCTAGAAGGCAAAAGGAGTATCTCTTAGAACTGGTATCAAAATCAGAATTATATTTTGTAATGCACTACCAAGACCAAAGTAATTACTTCACCTGGAAAGTTAAGAAAAGTTGTAACTTATGTTAAGTTTATCTATGTTGTACCAATACATTTTTAATTACTCAAAGTAACTTCTGAATAACCTTATTGTCATCCGAAAATGACGAAAGTGTCTCATTCAGTCGAACGCTCTCAAACTCTTGATTGCTGGCATAGACTCTAAAGACTTTGAAGTGAGAAGATGGAACTCCAACAAAAGGCTCCAAATGTTGCTTGAAGGCAGACAGTGTAATTCTTTTGTCAACATGCACCATCAGCCCTAAAGAAACAACAGAGATATAAATGGCATGAAATACCTTGCCACCAAAAAAAAAACCCCACAACTCTTTTATGATTTCCATATAGCCAGAGTTATCACTGGCAGCAAAACAATACTGAGAAGTCTGAATTACAGTTAATGGCCACATTTACATTTTATCTGAAGGTGTTACTGTAACCTTTAAAAGCTTTGCCCTACTTTAAGTGTTCATGGGCAGATGCTCCTGCAGACACAGAAGTTCCCAACTGCCCTGGTTTGCAACCAGTGAAGCAAAGCAGTATCTTCTCCATTCAGTAAGACAACAACTGAAGAGAATACGATGGAGCAATCACAGATAATCCTCCTACAGCTGTTCCCTGCCTCAAGGGAGACACAGAAGTGCTCTGGTGTTGGGGCTGGCCAGGCACATGCCACCCATACCCCTTTTTTTTTTTTCCTCCTGGCTTTCAGGATTAAAAAGTTAGGTTAATTCTGTGCTCTAGAAGGCCACAGGATATCACAAGGCAAGGTCAAGTCTAGATTAAGGGACTTGTTCCTGGAATAGTTTTGTCATTAAGGAAAAGCCACTGCAATAATATGAAATTCTGGAAAGTAAAGTGAATAGTTTATCTTCAGAAATTGTGTTTCTTAATACATGTAACTTGTACTACACTACAAACTATGCAGGAATTATGTATGTCATGACTCTAGAACAAACAAATTCCTATTCAGAATATTTAGCTAAACAAATAAATTAGTTGAATCATAAATCTGTTCATGTTATCTTAAAAATACATAAAAGCTTTCCCCCCAGGATAATAATTTATACAGTGTACGATGAAAACACCAAAATTACTGCAAAAAAAGTAATTCTTGACTCCAACTAGTCCTACCAATACAAAATAGGGAAAACATAAAGCAGTTGAAAATTAGCTCTGAAGACCATTCTAAGCTAAAGGAATAATTTTTTTAAAACTTGAGTAGATGTAAATGAATTTCTCTGTAGTTTTAAAAACTTTAATGTTTGTTTAAAAAAAAAATTCAGCAAAAGTGACTTAGTACTCTTTATCTACTATTATTACATCAGGATTTCTGGACCGACATGAAAACCTTTGCCTTGCAAAATATTTATCTTACATCCTGCTATTCTTTAATTATTCTGTTAGTTATAAAACACATGCAGGTACAGAGCACTGTTTAAATGATTTACTTTTGTGACAATTATATAATACTTGGGCTCTTACACTGAACTTGTTTGGACGTTTTCATGTCACTCTTACACTTCACTGTACCTACTGTACTGCAGTCAATGAAAAGCCACAGTCTACTGAATTAAACTGTCAATATCAAGTATATTTGAATTTTCTTTACAGTCAAATGGCTAGGACTTTTCAGGTTTGGCAGTCTAAATGGTAACAATTTATTGCTCTGTTAACCACAGTAAATAAATGCATTCTGAAACAGGTGATTGCAGCAGCAGGTGCAACAATGTTTCCTTCACTGGAGCTTGCTCTCCAGTGATCACTTTTAATACACGTAAAGATGATTTTTCTTAAAAAAGCAAGACACTGTTCAAGTATTACAAGACCAAAATTAGGCTACATTTTTGCTGAACATGACACTTCATCCCACCTTTCCTCTTTTGTTAGCTTTGACATTATAATTTTTCAGTATTGTCCTTATTTTAAAACAGCATATGAATTAAATAGTAATAAACACTGGGTTATTTTAAGGCACTTAAAACAGAATACCTACATTTTTGCCCTTCTCCCGAACCTTCATCTGCAGTGTAGGGCTCTGACTTAAAGTACATATACTGTGCTTCTCCTCTGCTCTTGCCACTTTCATCGTACTCGCTATCTGTTCCAGAATCTTCTTCTGCAGTGTCCCAGGTTTCCTTCTTCCCCTGATTTGCTTTTGATCGCCTACTACTTGTGATGCTGTGAGAATCAAGTCCATTAGCCAAGGGAAGCGGGGCATTGTCCACGTTGCATAACGTGTCACTGCTGTGACTGGAGCTGAGGATATCACTGTCCACTGAACTTGTACTCCTGTCATTATTTACATCTGAATCTGACCGTTCCTCAGACTGAAGGTTCTCTGGATCAGAAATCTGAATTTGGTTTTCAAGTTCTCTGTTTTCTGCTGATGCTGAGGAATCTATTTCATTTAAAGGTGATTCAATGTTTTCAAAGTCACTGGCTTCTGTGCTTTTGCTGCTGTCTCCATTATCTCCCTCCTGCTGCTGCTGCTGCAGTGACAAGCTTTTAAGTTTTTCGGTGCTTTCTTCCAGAATTGCCTCTACAGATTTCATATTACCTACAGGTCCTTTAACTCTTTCACAGGCTTCATCCAAGTTGCCTGTACCTCCACCAGACTTCTGATAAATCGCTCGTCTCAACTGAGATCCGGGCGCTTGCTCTGGCAATGAAACGTACAGTCTGATCGTGTTTGCGTGACGATCCAAAAGCTTCCATAAATGAGAATCTGTGTATGTCACGTGACGATCTAAAGACTCTGAGCTCTCAATAAATACCTGAAACATAAAATAGAAGTGTTTTATCATGCAGTGTCATTTTAAATAAAAGCAACAATGGCCAACAGACAGGATTGAGCATGTATCAGAAATAATGTCATCAAGAAACATCACCTTTTATAATAAAATTAAAATATACACTTAGAAAAAGACAAACCAAGGAGTTTTTAGTATAATGATTTCAGTATTGCTTATTTTCATAATCATGTTAAGACTGTGGTGAGCTGTGATCAGGAAGACCAGCTACGGTAAATGCTTATGTTCAGAAGCATATTCATAGACCACCTCATGTCACCCTTCACCTGTACAGCAGCACTAGTTCTGGTAGCAATGAGTGCCATAACTCCAGCAGACTGTCTTCATTTTCTAGTAGAGCATCACAGGAAATTTTTAAACATACACATGGGTAAGCAAGAGTACAAGTGAAATACCTCTTTTCCCTTTGTCAAAGGCCTCTGTGTTGAAGTGACAACTGAATGGGCTTGAAGTAACTAAATAACAAGTCATTGCCATTGTTTTGCTCATTGATAAGCCAAAGCCTTCACTAATCTTTCTTCATCAAGAAGACTTGATATTGAGCTTAAACTTTAGAAACAGAGGACATGCAAAATGTGCTAAAAGATATGTCATTACTACTATAATAAAAAAGTCAATGTATAAATTTAAAATGTTAAAGTTGAGTACTAAGTTACTGTTTTTCTGAATGCATTGCACAACTATTATTGTATTTTTTTTAAAAAGTAACATCAATTGTCTAGGGGGAATCTGCATAGCGAAAATTACTGAACTAAAGACAAAAACCTGCCAAAAACTTAAACTTCTTAAATAAATGTCAAAACTAAACTTAATACTGACTGTTCATACAGTTGTTCAGAAAGTTCAGAAAACAAATCAGGTAGGTTTCATAGCAATATATCAATCTTTGTTCATTACAAATGGTTGACTTTTAACAATCTTCATCATAAGACTGTTAACCTCATCATCATTTGAACCACTGAGTAACAACCACATTCTCAGTCCACTCTCTTATGTGCACCTGGTTTCATATACAGCCTACAGTATTCATCAGCACCACAGTATTGGGCACATAAAACCTCACACAGTACACAGCAAAATATGTGACGGTTATCCCTTATCAATTCTATATAGACATCCATGCCTTTTACAACACCACATGCAAGTCTACAAATACATGAAAAATAAACCATTTAAAAACCAGAGCATGTACCTTGTTGCTTCTAAAAAAGCCTTCAGCTTTCAGTGTTTTGCTGGAAACGTTCAGGAGACGCAGGTCATTGTAGCAACGTTCCAACACAACGCGCATTGTTTCAGCAGGCAGGTGTGTAGCCTGAAACAAGACATGGACAGTGAGGTAACGTGCAGCTTTGCAGCTTCAAATACTGAAACAAGTATTTCCTTTTTAGAGATTACCCACAGGGAAAGGAGAAGGTTTGTTTACGGACTTATAAATTGCAAGAGACAACTTGAGGGGGAACCTCCGAAGCCTGTTCAGTCCCGGTTTCCTCCACCCTTTGATATGCAGCAAATGTTAGTTTTTCCAAAAGGTCAGATGACTAAAATGGCCTGGCTTTGCAGAAAACTGGCAAATTGTTTATGATCAGTAATATAAGAAATTGGTCTTATAATTTAGTGCGCATAAACCAACAGAAAATAATAAATATTCTCAAGCATCAGGTTTTACACAGTTTTCACTCAATTCTTAATTAGACTGAATTCAAAAATGCTGGAATCATGTTGTGTAACAAATATTATGAAGTTATACCAACTACTGAACTATTTTATGCAGAACTAAGCAAGCACAATGTCTGTCTTCCAATTCAATGGAAGCAGTAATATCCCATGGCTTAAGACCATGTAAAAATTAATTTGCATCTTAATAACAAATAGCTGCAGGGATGAAAAGGAGTTTGTAAAGAGAATGTGGACAGCTTTGGATGTTACATTTCAATTACTGAAGCCAACAGGGGAGTAACATGTTGGTTTGGTTATACAATAACAGTTCACTAGTCACTGACTGGACACTCAGTGAGGTTGTTCAAGTCACTAACCAAAAAGAACATGAGCTCTTCAGCCTTCCCACAGAAGTTATTATTGAGTAAGCTAATATGGCCAGTGGTTGAGCTTGTGCAGAAGCCAGGGTAGAACGCAGGATGGAAGCAAGATGCCCACTGCTGCTTTTAGAAGTGAGCAGATATGCAAGTTCAGCTCTAACAGCTAACTTAACCCTAGTGGATGTGACTCACAGTATGATCTACAAAAGATACAGGCTCTCATTTTACATATTTAAATTATGACACACTTTCACAGCCAATATGACTGGAAACTCTGTAATACAAGTCCTTAATGATTGTAAATTACCTTTGAAATTAGCTGTTTAAACTCTGAAACTGTTTGATTCAAATAAGCTCGTACACTTATTGGAGGAGCAACAGATTCAGTCTTTAGGTCGACTACGTGAACCTTTACCATGACCTCTGTAGGGAACAGGAAAAAGAAAATGCCACACATATATAAAGAGAAAATTCAACAGGCAAAGAAAACACATAAACGCCTGTATAATGCACTGGTCAAGGGGTTGCATTAAATACATACAAACTTGAAAAGCAGTCCAATTTCAGGATTTCCAATCAAATGTAATGGCAAAAAAAAAAAAAAAAGGGTTGAATTTGACAAATTTTAGTATACCTTAGACCTGCTTCAACCAGAAACAAGTTAGCAACACAGCACAGAATGCAGTTCTGAATACTGACTTTCTAAAATTCAGTACAACAGATTTTCTTGTTTGGCAGATCATAATAAAGCTCTATGTTTTACAAATTTTATGTCTGTGCTGTCACAGAACATATGATTTTAGTCTATCCTTGTCTATATATAATTATAGGTCTTACCACCAGGTTTATAGCACTGGAAAATCTGGTCAGGTCTTCTTGTTTCCAGCAGTAAGTCAAACATGTACGTTGATTTGACACCTCCCAGTAACAAACCCATCGGTGTATCCTCCTCTCCTTCATAGGATCGTTCCAAGTAGTCGTGAAACTCATCATATTTGACAAGACGACAGCAATCCAAAGGAACAGCCTCTTCTAAATCCATCAGCTAAATCATGCACACACAAAACCCCCCAAACATTTAATAATTGTTTGTGAGTTTAGTTTTTTAATTGTAAGTAGAAATATCTCACTACGTGTACATCCAGAAATCCTTTGAATTCAGTAATTTCAATGTGGTTTTAGAAAACACGCACACATGTATCATAGATATTATATGCACAGATATACAATATATGCACGTTTCCAAAACCAAGAGAAGCCAGCATCAAAATGCAGAAGAGAGGGAATTCTGAGAAGTATGTATACAAGCACATGAAGACAGATCCCAGGGGTACTTTCAGAGGAACACACTGCCTATCAGTGACACCGAAGAGCTTCTCAGAGGCCTGAGGAAGTCATATCCCCTAATTATCTTCCTTACATCTCAATTATACATTCCAACTCTGTAACTGCCTTCCTGGTACCCTCCCAGTCAAAGACACAAGGCAAGAACCAAAAAGTAAAGTAGGTAAGTTAGAATTGAAGATTTCAACTTCTTCCTGTTTGTGGAAGGCAAAGATCAACAGATCAGCCTCGGTGCTCACTGATGTTACTGTACTAGGTACACAGGAAGAGTCTCAAAAGAACTCTGTTATTACATATCTAATAAACCAGTTTTACTGCAATACAAATACAAGTGCTCAGAATTGTTTCAACTTGCTGAGGCTGTGGTGGATCTTACGGCAGTTCTCACTGTCTGATTTTAATATAAGGGTATGTAGAATATACTGCTTTTTAAAAGGGCAGGTTTTATCATTCCAACCATAAAACATCTGATTACTACTGAAGGAAACTCATACAATAATGGCCAACTAGAACACCCTTAAAAAAACCCAAACAAACAAAACCCCAAAAAGCATCAACCATCACACAAAACCTCCTCAGAACCAACCCCCAACAATAAACCTCCACAGCCCTGTCCTCCCAAACACTCCCACAGCACCAAAAATTCAAGAACTTAAGATACACACAGTAGAAAAATACATCTAACAACTAAACCATCTTGTTTATGCACAGCATACCTTGTAAGCTATTTCCACAGCTTCCTTCAGTGTCCTGTCCTTATGAACCTCCAATTTGTTCTCCATCATTATTTGTTTTGTGGGATGCATGCAGAACAATTTAATCTATGAAATACAACAGGAAGAAAAATGATCATGAAGTCACTTGCAGATTTTTTTCATATTAGAGCACATTTAACTTAACCCAATACTCAAACATTTATCTAACAAAATACATCTTTAGCTCTACTTCAGCTTTAGGACAGATTCCTTTCAGCTGGTTGCATAACTGCAGATAGAAAATACCAAAGGCACACACAGGGTATATAAGTATATTTGAATCTTTTTGCAAGTTAAGGTACAGTATATCTATAAACAAAACATCTTGTAACCACAAGCAGTGAGCAAATCTTCCAAAACAAAATGCACATATGAACAACTCATGTGAAATTCCTTTTCACACAAAGGATTAGACATTTTGCAATGACAGAGAACTTCCTCATAAAACAATCACTGGATTCACAGACACAGCAGCTGACTGCCATGAGTCTAAGTCACAGAGATCCTACTTTGTTTGTTACTAATGAATCTATGGTTGGAAAAAAAATCTGCTCTTTCTGCCAAATGACTATTTAAAATTAGTCTAAGAAACACCATTTCACAAAGTAGGGGGTTGCAATATGAAAAGATTTCACAGTACAAAACACCTAACATACAGCATTACGTACTCTTTGGAACTAATTTTGCTGAAATCAAGTGATGTCAAATTAACCAGTTTTGTTTTGGTTTTAACACCAATTCAAATTCACATGAAAGACACGAACTCAGCAAAAATCTTTGGTAAATACCTCTAACATATATCTTCACTGTGTACAGGTTTCCAATAGGTGTACAATTAATTTAAAAGAACTGCGAATACACATTTATCACAAAAGAGTCCTTGTCTTGTAGTAAAAAAATACTGTTTCCTGTAGAAACATTTCTTAGTGTAGTGTTACTTGATTCAGCAGAAATGCTCACCTTACAAGTGTTGCGCTCAATTTCACGCTGCCTCTTCTCTTGCTCTTCCAATTCTCTCTCTTTCTGTACCAATTGTTTAATGTGCTCTGGATACTCATGTGCCTCCAGAAACTCTGTCAGTAAAAGCAAGAGTTTTAAGAAAATCCATTTTTCCACAGTGAGCAACATTTTATGCATTATAGATATATTTAATAGTTATCTTTCTTGTATTTTTCCCCTCTCTCTTCTCCATCCACCCAAATCTCCCACCATACTACATCCTGTTCTGTTTTTCATTATTTAAATTAAACTGAAGTCAGACTTTTATTCCCCCTAATTATACACCAGTAACACACAAGAAAATGCTAGTAGCAGTTTAATATTCCAGTATCAGTATGGGGAGCTTTGTTGTTGTAAAGAAATACACTAAGAGTGATGACTGCAGGTGAGCCTGTTTTCACAATAAAGGTAAATTCCATCCCAGAAAGTGAATTAGTTGATAATGAAAGTCTCAAGATATCATCTAGATTGTGATAAATATTGCACTTCATGCAGATTAGTGTACTTAATGACATTCTGTTTCATAAAGAGAAACAAAATGAAAACATGTAATACTCAAGTTTTAAAAAAATCAACTTTTGCCAATACAGTTGTCTAACTTACTTGCATTTCTTGTTGGATCCTTCAGTCTGTATATCAGCATGTATGCATTTGTGGAGCTGGTGGAAAAAATGATACATGAATTTATCAGACAGGAGGCAACACTGGCTTCAGAAGCTGCTTTTTTTTTTCTTTCAGTAAGGAACTATGTCATATATATCTTAGCAAAACACTAAACAAACAGGATTTAAAAATAAAAATATCACATTATTTTAATGATCTGAAACAGCAGTCAGGATAGTTCTCACAATTGTCTGCAGTATCTGCTATTAATTTTATGCTAATATGGAAGCACATGTATCTTGAAAACCCATTGATTACACTGAAATGCTACCAGAAAGGAAAGTAATATTGCAGTACTACTAACCTAGCAAAAGCACTGGAATAATAGCCTCTGCTTCCAGAAGATCCACCGTATGTTTTCTTAATATCTTCCTGAGTTATCTAAAAAAAAAAAACACAACAAAAAAAAAACGACCACCACAAAAATCCACCTCAATTTAATGATTATTTGAGAAACTTGCACTAAATGAGAGGCATTTCCTTTCATTAGAAAAAATGGCAAATGGCATTGCACTATTAACATACAATAGTAACAGTTCCTATTTTTAAAAAATATTTCTGTTTATTTGCTGACTGCTAAAAAACTGTATCAAACTGATCTGTCTCTTCATTTTTCAATGGATGCAAACATACTTCTTTTCATTTTTTAAAGTTGGAACTTCTTTGAGAAGCAATACACAGATTCTTGACTGCAATAGTATCTATGGTTACATGTAACACCTGCATGAGCAGGACAAGTTTAAAAACACAGTTCCAGTTGTAGCAGATGTACAAAAATACTTCTTTAAGCAAGAAGTGTTCTTCACATCTATAGAAGGCAAAATTCCAAATGCATCCTAGTCTGTGCATGAATAAAGGCTTCTTTATGAACCGTCCCACCTTCACCATCATAAAGAAACACTCCCCCCACCACACAAAAACACACATAACATGAATTAAAAAGACTCTCTAGAAATCAGTTCAGCTAATGAGTGAGACATTGGGTATATGGCAGGACATCAGGGTGAGAAGATAAAACAAAGAAAATGCTTGAAATACCTGCACATAAAACCAGCTTCATTATATGTGAGAACACAAAATAGAAATGTTTGTGCATCTGTGAGTATAAAAGATAATAAAAATACTATTTTTACCTTGCTAACATGCTGATCATTAAAGCTGTACCACTGGTCATCACTAAAAGATTTTATACAGGCATAATAATGGCCACCAGCAGCACTGCCAGAATGAACCATGACAGAAAAGAGCTCATACAGTAAAGAACTCTGTGGAGAGAAAAAAAAAGGTATGACAAGTATCAAGTAAAGCTAAGCTGATCAAACTGTCATTTTAAGAAGTCTAAAAACAATTACAGTATGTAAATAGCTAGATACTACAAAGTGGATCTGCTAAAGACACTGAACTGAATCAGAGCTCTGACATGCTAAACATTATACAGGAGTTTATGGCTACAGAGTTAGGTCTATTTGCTATCACCATTCTCTGCGCTCTTGAAGACTGCATTTTACCACTCAGTGTATAGTGCAACCCAGCCATGCACCATTCAAGCTTATGAGTCTCTGCATTGATTTCTTTCACACCACTCTGAGGTTGCTGTCAAACTTTTTTTTCAGAAATAAATGGCTGGAAATACAGGGCACTAAGGACATACCTTTAGGGTTTCATACAAATTAAAAAAATAAAACTGAACAACACTGACTCGCGAGTGCTGCAGGAGTATTTTTAGGGTATATAGAGGAAATGCTCTGTAAATTCTTAGCATATCCTGCATCCACTATTAACACATCCAAACCCAAAAGCTAATGACGTGGCTTGACATCTTGTTTGCCTTGAGAACAAGTAGCATGAAATAATTCATCAAAGCTACTGTCAATACTGGGACATGCCTTTTCCATTACAGACACATTACAATATTCATTTCTTGTTCCAGTCAAGTGACTGCAATTAATTAATTTTTCTGGTTTTTGCCAAGATTGACAGTATTCAGAATATGTATCAAAAAACCCTCTCAAATGCTTTAAGGTAAATATAAACAGGAACAGATGTGGAAATTAAAATGCAAGTCAGTCTTTGAATATTTATGAAGGTAATAGTTGAAGCCAAATAGCTTCATAACAAGTCTAAATAAAAGCTATTGGCCAAGTTACAGACGAGTTCACTGAACAATACATGAAGTACACATTGTAGATATTACCACAAAACTCAAGATTTTTGATGAATTTTGTATTGGCAAGAAAACTCCACCAAGTTTATTGTAGATCTCTGCTGACCTTTGTGTTCCACAGAAGGATGACTGCTGTCCTAGACTGACTTGCTGCTCAGCTCTTCTATGTTAACTTCAGATGACTGAAGGAATACTTAACATCTAGACCCTTGGATTCATCTGTTCAAGTGATCAAAACTTAGCAATCTTCTCCTACTAAGCTGCAAGATGCTTTTGCAGCTAAATCTGGTAGGCCTTTGACAGCTGGCCTCAAAGACAAAATGCTGCTCACGAGACAAAACAATCTTCAGTTTGAGGGTCTGCTGCCAAAACAAGTTACCTGGCAATTCTTGGTCTGACAAGCTGGGAAGAACTTTATTCTCAGGTGACCTCCAAATCAGTTAAACTCTTTAGTTTTATTCAAATTACAAAAGCTGACACTAAAGCAAACACACACTCCTGACTTCTCACCCCACCCCCAATATCCATATTTTTATCATTTACATTTGTGGTGGGTTTATCCTGGCCATCAACTAAGCACCCCTTCAGACAGTCACTCCCTTCTCTCCTCAAAGGGCATGGTGGGGAGAATCAGAAGAACAAAAGTGAGAAAATTTGTGGCTTGAGACAATGACAGTGTAACAAGTAAAGGAAATAGGAGAAACGAAAATAATAGTGCAGTGATGCAAAGGTATTATTCAGCACCCCCAAGCAGCAGACCAATGCCCAGCCAGTCTCTGAGCAACAGCAATTTTAGAAAGACTCCAGTTTTTACTGCTGAACATGATGCTACACAGCAGGAAATATGGCATGGAATATCCCTCTGGTCAATTCAGGTCAGCTGTCCCAGCTATGTTCCTCTTCCAGGCTCTTGCCCACCCTTAGCCCTATGGCCTTAGCCCCCCTTCACAGAGGGAGAACAAGAAACAGAGAAAGACTCAGCACTGTGTAATCCTGTTCAAGCAAGAGGTGTGCCAACACACGAGGTGTGCCATCCACCCTGTCACAATTCCAAAACAGAACATCATATGGGGTGTTATGAAGAAAATAACTCCATCTGAATCAAATTCAATACAGCATTTTTTAAACATACCTTTTCACTGCCAGCTTTAGAAATTCTTTCTGCTGCACTATTGCTTTCAAGGCAGATTCCTTCATCGACTCCATCATCATTAGAAAAATCATTGCTCATCTGATCACTGTGACAACTGCCTTCATTTTCAGCTCCACTATCAGTGCAACTCTCAGTCTGAGGAGACTTCTTAAAAATAAGACATACATACTAACATTATAAAACATTTAAAGTTATGTGGAACAAATTAAATAAGTGTTTGTGAAATGAAAACACTCCAATCTGCAAAACAATGAAATTCCTCAAAAACCTAGAGACCAGTTCAGCACCAAGAACAGATGTGTTTCTCTTAGTGTCTTCAGTCCACCTCTTTGATCAGTATTTCTGGGGTTTGTGTGTGCAACTGAATGGTAATTAGCAGCTTTCATACTTGGCAAGATTATATGTGTTACCAGCCTACTCCGTGTACTAGTTAATTCGGTACCTGGAAGTCTAACATCAAATAACAACCTGTTGTAACATGGCACTGTTAATAAGCATTGATTTGACTGTAAATATTTCCAATCACAGTCAAAAGATTTTTTTTTCCCGTTTCAACTCACTGGATGAGTCAAGGTATTACAGTAAAACCAATCAGTGTTCTACTGGCTTAAAAGCATGATGGCACTATGAACGCACTTCATTAGGTACAAGTCAGCAGATCCATCTGATCCTCTGCCTCTGGATAATTCTTCTGATTTTCCAACAGTTGTCAACTTCATCTGAGTTCTATTCTCCCAGATCAATCTTCAGTGTAATTTAGCCCTCCCACCCAGTAACATTTTGAGAGATACCAAATTGCTTAAGTGGCATCATTCATAAAACAAAGGTTTGTATGGAGCCAGAAAAGCCTCTAACATGCAGATCAGGGCAATGTTTCTCTTATCCCAGTGCAAGCTAACAGAGTGACAGAATGTCTTTAGGAATGGAATTAGAGGAATATATTTAGTTTTCAATGCAGAACGCACAGTAAATACATTTTGATGAATGTAATTACACAACAAATTTTGGTCAAAACCAGAACAGTAAAAAGCCAGAACATGGCTATGAAAAACAAAGTTTTTAAAATCTCATTTCTACAGTATACATTACATTATGGTTCAGAGGAAGGAATTCATCACTAATGATTTCTGAATTAACTTGAGCATTCAGAGTCTTGAAACTTTACATTAGTTCTTAAGACCAACACAGATTCAGACAGAGGTTTCAGAAAAATGTTCCATTCAGGATTTGCAGGATCCATAGAAGCCCTGAGACTCATGTCTTTGAAACACTAGAGTGAAGATGTAAGAAAGCTGAGACAGCTTCTTTATGGAACCAGAAAATCATATAGGGAACTAAGGAACACACTTCCTTCGCTGTATCAAAAGAAAAAAATCCACATGGACAGATTTTAAATCTTCAAAATATAACACTGCCATGACTAAACAACATTTTATGTTGCAAGTAATGTTAAAATGGGTTTATAAGACCAAAATTTTAATTTTCTCAATGACAAACTTCAAGAAAGTTAAATAGTTTTGTTTGAAACTGAACACTTTACCTCATCTTCAACATCAATGAAGACACTCATGTCTAACTCCTCAGGAAAAGTCATGCGATCATTGAGTTTAATTCTGTGCATAGTGGTGTAGTCGAAGTCAAACCTCTTCAGCTGCAATGTCAGCAGATACGGAAAATGCAAGAACCGCAGACCCTGAAAGAAGCAAAGACAAGATTTATGCTCCCATTATCAGGATTGGTATTTACCAAAACTAACTCTTGCAAGTGATTTGGACAGTTCGTACCTTCCGCGCATCACATTTCTTCTTACACCGTTCACAGAAGTACTGGTTTGGGCCATCAAGGATCTCTGGCTGAATGAAAGCATGCAGTGCTTCTTCCTAATAACAAAAAGATGTTACCCAATTTTTAAAGAACGTTTACTATGTAGGTATAAATCAGAATGAAAAATTGACAGCGAGATTACAAACGTGCAAATACTTGAGTTAAATCTACCACCGATATTTGACTGACAAGATTCAGGAAAACACGATAAGAAATCAAACTTTCTAACCAGCCCAAGGTAAACAGTCAAACCACAATTACTGTTAACTATATCTCTTTCAGTATTTTATAAATCCAAACTGTCTTTAATAAACTTAAAATATAAAATTGCATTTACTCCTGTTACCTTGCACATCACATTTAGTCATGTCTTTAGAGTCAACTGCAGTGAAAATGAGTTTTTTTAACACTGCTTTGCCCTCTGTTGTCCCAGAATTTTGGGATGGTTCTTCTGCATTTCTAAAAGAGTTTTTCCCAAGAAATACCATCCAATATTTACAGGGGGAAGGAAGAAGTGGCAGGAAAGAATGTTACTCAGTTTGTCAGTGCCCTGCAGGAAGACAGCCTTAGCCACATTCTACAAATGGTCTTAGAAAACTACACTTACAGACATTATTTTTATGTGAAAGGTGAGGAAGGGATGGAGGGAGAGTATTTGAGTTTTGCTCTCAAAGGAGTGAGAATCAGATACAGCCATCTCCTGTAACAGCAGAACTAGTTTCTAGCACAAACCTTATGAAGCAACTAACCAATAACAGGAATTTTGTCTTCTGATAGCTGCCTAGTTTGGGGCAGTTAAAAAAAATAATCAGAAGTTCTGTCACTAATGCTTACATCCAAAAGCTGAATGATTTCTACTTTGCTTCTCTCTACAGCAAACAATATTCAAAATACAATCACCCTGATCATCAGTCTTCCCCACAAATAATTTGCTGCAGTGACACTGCACATAAATTGAATATACTTGAGAACAAACTTTTTCAAACATTATTCACTGAGAATATTGTGATGGATTCAGAGAAGAAATTTACCCAGAGATTTTAAAAGTTAAAATCTATAACCCAGTCAGCTTGTAAGCTGACAGGCTTTGGGTTTCTGAATTCCAAGGGGAAATCAAAAGTTCTCTGTTCACCCACAGAAGTGAAAACAAATACAACTTGTACATGTAGACACGTAGTTTAAAGCAAATATGATCAACAGAAACAATGGTTTTAAAATCATCATATACTCATGGAGGGCTGTAGCAGGGCTCTGAAGTCTGAATGAGTGAGAAGGGCCTTAACTGGGCAGAGCAAATCACCAATTGCAATGCGGTTGGTGCAGAACTTAAGACAACAGAACTGCTGTCTAAATTGTGTTGTTTGGCCAATCCCACTTTGGGAGGAAAGCAAGGATATGCCAAGTTCTTCAAAAAGCCCTCAATTCTTTTTTTCTCCCTTCTTTCTCTCCAAGAAGTCAGGCAAGCAAGAAGAACAACAAAGCAATTATCTTACAAAAGCTCTGTTGCTGTTCTAGGAGAAACGACTTTTAAAAAAGGATTGTATTTCAGGTGGCAACTATTCACAAATAAAAAACCTGCCAAACTCGACAGAACCACTGTACAGTGAAGGCAGTCATCTCAATTTACCATGTTTGGATCCAGCCAGAAAGGCCTTTGAGCAGCCCTGAAATCACAGCTCTTGGGCAGAGAGACTCTCTAGATACATGAAAACCTTTTAAGAGCCTGAACTGAATTGCTGTCTACGTCTTTCCTTCCTAAATGCTGCAGAGGTTGAGTTGCTTTGTACTCAAAGGCCATAAATAGCTCGTATTTGGTAAGATTATGCACTGAAATGTGAGGAATCTCATTCTAAAACGTAAGCAAAAAGACCTAGCAAGTTATAACCCTGCTTAAAAAGGGAAAGAAATGGATTATTACATTTTGACTACTACTTAAAAGTATTTAAATTAAAGCAAAAAGGGTTAACAGCCAGCACAGAAAAAACAAATCAGAAAACATCATATAATGAAATAATTATAATCACACAGTGACAGAACTATCTCTGATGAATTAAACACCAGTTAAGGCAGTAAAAATATATTTCAAGTGTAAAAAAAAAGGTGCCATTCATGCATCAATATGAATATAAATGGGAATATATGAAGGAGGGGACAGAAATGATTGTGCAATGCTTACACAGACTCATGTGATGTGCAATTTAACAAGGAAATACACTCTGAAATTTTACATAAGGCAAAAAGCAATGATGCTTCAGACCCTCGAAAATGCAATGAAGTGCTATTATGTTACTCTTGTGGTTTCACTGCTTACCCCACACAGTGAGCTGTGCTTTGAAAAGCTTGATTAAAACTCCTGGGAACTCCATTACTTCTGAGCTATATAAATAGCCATGTATTTTTCAATGCTTGTATAAAGACCATTCCTGTTCCCCAGGTTTACTCATTTGTCTCCTATACAATCTTTACACCAAAGTTAGTTCTGCTGATTAGGATGTCTCTTAATACAATTCCTATTATAGTGCAGTTCATTCCTTTCTACTCTGACAGTTTACTCAGCAAAACCAGTGACAAAGCTTGTATGCTGCACAGCCTATCACACCACATACCCTGCAGCCACGCAGCTCTGCTTGAAGTCACTGTTACCTTTGAAGTTATCTCCGAAGTGGTAACTTACGTAGCCTTACTACGCATTTCCAATATTCCCTACACACAGTTCAAAATATACCAGAAATGGCCAAGCTATAGATTAGTGACAAAAGCTATTTAAACTTCAGAGTTCAAAGAATCAAAAGAACAACACAGACTGAAAGAAGTGCCTGGAAAATATCTGATATTAACCCTCTGCTCAAATCAGGTCCAACTTAAAGCACATTGCTCAGGGCCTTGTACAGCTAGGTTCTGATTATATCCAGTTTTTAATATTCTGAGATTCCTATCACTTAGCATACTAAAATGCCAAAATAAACAGTTCAAACTAATTATTGTCTGGCTAGAGAGGCACTTCAGACAACCTCTCCACAAACTATGATCTAGTTAGTAGTTTGACAGGTATCACTGCACTTGCAAATGTGTAAAACCTGTGAATAGAAGCAGCAAAACCTTTAGGAAAAATTACACAACAAAGCATTTAGGCAAAACTGCTCTTGGAAAGAACCAGAAACTAACTGCCATCTCAGATTTTCAGAGCTCATCAGTTTTCCTGTGCTCATAGAAATTAAAAATACAAGACCTTGTTGTTACCAATCTAGCTTAGGGGGAAAAAAAAAAAGAAAAAAGGGAAATCTCACACAATCTATATTCTGCCTTTAACAGTTTGGCAAGGACACATAGAAGTCCAAATTAATTTCTGCCAAAAATAGGACTATTTGTATGCATGCTCACAACCCTCAAAAGAAAAGCTGGTAAACAAAGATCTTGAAAACTAACAACACTTCAGAAAACACAACTGTACTTAGTACATCTCCAGAATACTTGTATTACTATCAGTCTTCTGGTGTAACAGAATTTCAGCATCACTACTAGTTCCATCTACTCTCTCAGCTGTTTATCTTGCAAAATTTTCTAAGTTCTTTTTCTACTGCAAAACATGTCAGCTTATGTCTAATGCTGTTAAATTCAGGCATCTATACAAAAGGTACTAATACCTACAAAAATCACTATGTGAACTGCTGTTCCTGCTTACCTCCCTGAAATAAGCTATATATTTTTATTTCTGTGTTTCTACTGATCTCAAGACTCATTTTTTTTTGACTCTGCCCTTGAGCAATGCAGACTACATAAGCAGTTTTACAGAAAACACTGAGAGAGCACCAGATCTCAGTACCCCAGAGCTGCCCTAATGAGTCTGCATCTACACGGTCTTAGTATATAAACTTGGGGGATGGAGTGGGGAATCAGAAAAAAACAAAATTCCAAATGCAAACCTTAAGATCACAATGAAGAATTTCAGAATTAGTTCATATTAGCAAATAAAGCAAGCATAACATTATCCTTCCCATTCTTCAAAGTTCCCATACATCGAGAAGTAACACATATACACTTATATATAAATGCAACATTTGAAGTATCTATATTTTTTTGGTAGTACACAATGCCGAACAGTGGGATAATGCTCTTTGTAAGGCATTCTACAGATTAACCTTTAAGGCTCATCCATCCATTCTCTGTTGTTAGAAAGTAATGGAAAATCACTTACCTCTAACTAGAGTTCTTTGAAGGTAGTATCCTCCTTAGATCCCCTATCTTGGGTTGTGTCGCCTGCTGCAAGTTCCCTCAGGAGCTGACTAGCAAGGTCTAAAAAGTTTTACATTCCCTTCCATAAGCCCTATTAGCGCATGTGTGAAGTTTTTGATCTCTCATTCAATACCCTTTTACCTACACCTACTAAATCACCATCATCTATGGATCAATGGAGGATACTACCTTCAGAGAATTCCATTTAGAAACAGGCGATTTTTCCCTTCTCCAAAAGCAAGTATCCTCCATATCTCCCCACTGCTGAAGACTACAGAACTAAAAATTACATCTGCTATAGATAATACAAATGCAGGGAGGAGAATCAACTGATTATAATCAAGTATGAATTAAAAAAGCTCAAAAATTGAAGCATCAATACAAGTTGCAATCATGTAAGTTTGTGTAACAAAAATCTTAAAATTATTTTCCTCAATGTCATAAACCCAGTAAATGCTGATTTACATGAAAATATCAAATACTGCTAAAAGTAATCTGATATATAAGTTCTTCTTTGTTCACGTTTTCTGTGTTTTTGTGAAGCCTTTTTTTTTTTCTTTTTGCATTCCACTATAGACTTCTCCACTAAAGTTTTCAATTTGAGACACACGTACAATGCATTGTTAAATGTGGAATACAAGTACACAAACTGAATAGTTTTCATTACTTTAATATACGATACAAATCTCACTGTGGAATAAAAATTATAACGAAAAAATTTGGCTTTGGGAATATTGCTACAAAGTACCTTTAAAAGGTGAAAAAGGAAGCCATCTGTATAAAATGCCAATCTGTATCAAGACAGCTTCAATTAGCCAGACAGTTCTAAAAAATTTTAATATAATCTTCAAAAGAATTTAAAGGACTTTATTAACTTGAATCCTTTTTCTGAGATCTATGGCCCTCACCTTACTACTTCTCAAGATTGGTATTTAAAGTTTGCAAGTATGAAGTACTTTGAACCTACACTGCAGTTTAAACCAATTCCAACAATTCTTAACAGAATTACTGTTAAGAATTATGGGTTACTAGTGCTTGAAAAATATTGCCAGCACACTAAGTACATATGGAAAAATACTTAATATATAATGAAGAAGCCAATTATGCAACAAGTGTTTAAAACAACCTTTACTGAAAAACTTGTTTGATTTATTCTTCTTTCTCACAACTCCATCCATAGCACAGGCATCCTAAGCCCAATCATGGAACTTCAGTTTGAAATTTCTTTTGTTCAGAGGGGTGATAAAAATAAACCAAAAGAACTTCCACAGATTTACTAAGCAATATATATGCTTGCCAGCATCAGTAATGCTGGAGCAAAAGTGACCATGAACTCTGATAGGATCTTTTATCAGCATCACATTGCTTGTTAAAAGCATATGGTATTTAAGAAGTAAACTTTAAAAGGCACAGCAACAACATAGCAGTTAAACTAAAAATTTTAAGTCAATGTTCAGTTCTTTCACTAAGATTTTCAGCAATGCTATGAAAATTTAGCAGATGTGCCAATAAAAAGAACAACCCAAATAAAACTTTGTGATCTCATAAAAATATCTCAGGTAAAGGCTGAAAATTTTATCAGGAAGAAAATAATTGATTACTGCAGCCCTAAGGTAATAAAGTTGCATTTCCCCTCCCCTTATACATGCACCAGTAGGACTCATTGAAGGGCAAAAGAAAAAAAAAACCAAAACAAAAAATAAACCAAAAAGCCAAAAAAAAATAATCTTCTAGAACTTGCTAGCTGGTTCACTGCACAAAGACGAACACCCCAAGATGGAGTATCTAGGATGATACTTACCACGTAAGAAATTATACCACTGTCGCATTATGTATTCTATGTGTGTATGGATGCACTATTAGTCAGCATAATAGTACACACCACGCTAGCAAACGCCTGGCTGGAGCCGTACGGCCGGATGACCAGCGGGATATCCAGGTAAGTGTCGATTCTCCAGCCTTCATAGCCACATTCCAGACATCTTACATAGTCCTTCAGTTTGCCTTGATACAGTTGATTTATAAGATCAGCCTGAAACAAACATGTTCAACAGATATTTAAAATGAATGAACCACGATGTATTTAGTTTCTTTAGTTTCACAAGAAAATGCCTTTTTATTCATTACATCTTAATTGCACAGCTACACATTCAAAATATTCCAGCAGCACATCAGTCTTTTGATTTCTTACTTCTCCCTGCCCAAAAGATGTGTAAAATCAGCTTCTCAAACCACATTATATAAGCTTCACAACATCCTTTACAGTCACGTCTTAAGAGTGACTACAAAACCACCAAACCGAAGTCACTTTTAAAACAAGCCTGGTCTTGCAGACATTGTTAACAGACTGATCCTACAGTCCTTCCCTGTGTCTCTGGAGACAGGTGCAGAAAGAGAAAGGAGTATATGCCAATCCACAAATTTCAAAACTAGCCTGTAAAAAGTTGTCCACTTATCAGAATGTTATCATGTGCTATGAATATATTCCTAAATTCCTCCTACATTAGAAGAGAGAGCTTGAACTTCACGAGCCCACAACAAAGCCTAATAAATACTGACAGTGAGGAAGCTATCAGAGGAGTTATACAATCCCCTTCCGTGCTTCAAATAAAGACTAAGCACCAAGAGTTCAGAATATTCCACTTTTAATTGGGGGAGGAAAGCATATGCAACAGTCTTGAAATTCATACACTATAGTAGCTTAACTATTCCATCAAACAGGAAAACTAGCAGTTATCACAGGTTTTCAATAACCTGGTATTAAAATTCAGTAAATATTTTTTGCAATCACCCCTCAAAAAAACAGTAAAACCTACACAATACTACACCACTGAATGAAGTTTTTGCATGCTTACCTGCTCCGTTTGCTTCCATTTCTGCTCCAAAGCATCAAACATGACTCTACAAAGCTCCTGTACATCATGTTGCTGCCATGCTGTTAGAAATCGAAATTATTCTCAATTAAAACAAAAGATGTTATTAGTCCCAATACTAATTGTAGCCTGAGAATGCTCCCTAAAAAGCTACCCATTTGTTTAAGTCTGTACCTACTATTTACTATGTTATTCACTACTGGGCCAGTGTTCAATTTCACAAGCAGCTGCCTCTCAAGTCCGAAAAATGAACAGCCAGCTTGCTCACAATGTTTATGCATAAATAAGTAAGAATATGTAAAAACTACAGAAATGCTAATGTACACTTATAAAATGAACTGCTTCAGACTTATGTCCCACTTTATGCTGATTCTCCAAACCTCAACTTCCAACTCCTTATCATTATGCGATAAAGGAAAAATCAACAGGTTACAGGGCAAAATTACACCACACAAGTGTCAAAAAGACAAATGATTCAATTTGAAGTAGATAATAATATAGGTAATTTCAGAAAAGCAACATGTGTTATTTGTCATTTGTGATTCAAAACAGAAGCAAGTTTCTCACAAAGAGCTACTTCTTTAGAAACAATTAACAACTGTAACGTCAATTTAATTAAAATAAATGTAACGCTTTTCACTTCAACAGCCTAAAACTCATCGCTGGCATTTCTTTAAAAATCAGACACACACCAAAGCAAAGTATCCATTTAGGTTGTTTTGATTCCATTGTAAAAAGCGGATTCTATTATTTTAAATTATTCTAGTATTTCTGCCTGCCCCACACAGCAGTTCAGGCCCCACAGCAGGCAGCAACTGAAGCAAACCACACAGGCTGCACGTTACCTTCACTACTATCCCATCCAAAACTCCGTGTAACATCTGTTGTTTCAATCGCCCTTTTTTTGCTGGTCTGCAGTAAAACAAACAGCCTTTGAAGCTGGTAGGGGATACTTCTCTCAGGATCCTCCTCAGATTCTTCAAATTCCCATCTATGCACAACACAATTTAAAATGCCATTACTCCAAAAGGCATTTAAACCAGCATTTATTACGTTTCAAGAGGTCTGCCCTATTACAGTGGTTAACTGCAGCTCTGTTTCTTGGGAAAAGCCAAATGCAATAGCTTTCCATTTCTGCACTGAATGGAAATGCTATTTTTTAAATTTACAACTCTCACACAAATGAATGAAAATTTTGAAGCCATTCACTGCACAGGCACGAACTGAACTTAGTATTGAAGTTAACTTCAATTTTGAAGTTTACAAGATTCTTTAAAAAGCCTGCCCGTGCCACAACCAATAACATCTCTTATATTTTACTAAAACCTGAAACATCTTAAGCAAATATAACTTATAAGTCAATCTAGCTTGACTTCAATTATGCTTTCCAGTACCCAAACAAGGAAATTTGGTCAGGAGAAATTTCAATGAGTCTCCTACCAATATATATCAGCACAAATTGATGAACAGTTTTTGAATCTATATACTCACTTATACAATGCATTTCTGAATTCAGGAGTCATGAAAAGTGTTTGTAGAAGGCTGTTCAAGTAGCAAGTCATTGCTTGATTTACTAGCCCCACGTAACCTAAAAATACAAGAATAATGAGATAGAAGTAATATGAAGAGATGGGAAATCACTTTAAGAGTTAAAACATTTGGAAAGAATACAGTTCCATGACATTGTTCAAGAACTGCATTCATCTGTTGTTATTTATTGTTATTTACATTATAAAAATTGAGGTAATGTTACAATTGCTCATTTCTGAGAGCAATAGAAAGTAATAGTTTATATAACAGAAATAACTCCCCTGAATGACATAAAGCTATTTCAGTAATCACAACAGTAACCAGTATTTAAAACTGAATACTGCACTATTACCTACTGGATGTAGGTGACTATATTTTAATAATAGATTTAAATATTTTACAGAATAAAACAGAATTTGCTAAGAAGCAATGGAGTACTAGCTTATCACTTATCACCTGAGGACAACTAAAAGTATCCTAGTAATAATGTAAATATAATTTCTATCTGCACTAGTTTGTACTATTATCTTAGAATTAGAAATTTAAAAATAAATACATAATTTAAAAAATCTCTCTAAAGTGCCCACACAGCACTACTATTCTAGTTAATTAAAAAAAAACTAACTACTAAAAATCAGTGTAACTTTTATTAGCTGAAAGTGAATTTGACTTAAAGTAATCCTAACGGCAGTTTTAAGATTTTCTCCAAAATATGCAGTATTAGCAACAATTGATAAGCAAGGAGTATACAGCAAAGCACAGTATAATAAAGAAGTCTATTTATACTCTTAAGCTCTTAGTAACTATTGAAAAAAAATAATCTCAGTACCAGACTAGTAATGAAAAGGCAGCTACTCCACAACACAGGCATTTTCTGTGAAGAGACTGAGTCAGAACAAATGTATTTTATTTATTACTCTATATAAATCAATTTTTCAGTTATATTAAATTAAGAAAGGTATGTTGCAGATAAACTTTATTATTTGTCACAAAGAATCTTAACTAGGTGTGAACTGGCATAACATGAAGGTCCTCTTTGTGCCTGCTCACTAAATGTAGTATGAGGAATTTCTCTCATTATAGGTGTAATTTACTGTCTCCTGCTGCAGTCAAAGCACCCAGCCAGCCTCCTGGGACCTGGCCTGGCACTTCCCTTCCACAGGGAGCCCCCACCTGCTGGTGGGTATGGAGGATGAAACTCCTTGGGAAGTAGGCAGAGAAACTGCAACTGGTGGCTACAGCAGGAAGACTTTAGTTAACATGCCAAGTGCAGAGATCTGACAAGAGCCCCTCAAGAACAAGCTATCAAGTGCTCATTAAGCTGTGAGGGAACACACAGCTGGAGGTGAATACTCTTGCTAACAGAACCCTGACTACTCAACTAGGGACGCAGGAGCACATGAATACTGCAAAGGAGGGTCCCTGACAGAGTTTGAACTGTATTGTCCCAAGTAAGAAAAGGATGGAACATAGTTCTTTTGTTTCTAAAGCGATAAGAGAACATCATAGAAAACATGATAGAAAACACAGTAGTGATGTGGAGTTGTTTAAAATAAATTGTGAGTTATTAAAAAAAAATAAATCTTGAAGTGCTGATACTTGAAAATGTGCTAAAATAATTACAAATTAGCACTGCTTTTAAAGAGAGAACACTGTACCTGTCTCCGATTTGCTCAGGACTGAAGAATACGAATAGCTTTGACTGACATAGTCATTGGTACATCCAATAGAGCCTTCTCTTGGAAGAGGGCCTATAAATCTCTCTTGTGCACCCTCATCTGTTGTACCTGACTCCTCCTGAAAACATAAGCACAACAATTTGATGCACAAGTAAAACAAACTGAAGCACCTCCAAATTTGATTTCTTGGCCATAAGAGAGAAAAGTAAGTTTTACTAAGCATATAACACAATTTTTTCAAAATTGCAGATACACAATGCAACTTTAGTTCTGCCCTCCAAATTCTCATCCCATTGAGACACTGTCCTTTGTGTTGGTGGATGCAAATACACTTTAAAATATCATATAACCAAATACAATATTACAATGCATACAACAAGCAAGCTTGCAATTTACCATCTCCTACATCTCAAGTTTTCTGCACTGAAACACAGAGTAAGTTTTCCAGATGAAAAAATTTCAATCCAATATTCTTTCAGAAACATCCTTAAATTCTGATCTTGTGCACAAGTATTTGGGGGGGGGGGTAGGGGGGGGGTTTTTCCCTTTTTCAGGTAATTAAAGTCCATAACAAAGGCTAAGTAGGCCAGCATTATGCCAATACAAGGGCTGACTAATAAATCTTAATATATCACTAGTCTATCCAATCCTTAATTGAAATAAATTCCATCTCTGTGTGTATAACACATTTGAGAAACAGAAAAATTAAAAATTTTGTAATGGCAAGCAGTTGCTTGTAGCAACATTAATGACTCTTCTTTATATATATAAAAATACATATACATATTTATTTTTCCATAAAGGTGTATGTGGAAACAGGTAACTGCTTTGATATAGGACTGCTGTTTCTGAGAATTCTGCCAGAGTGGCCTAATACTGGATTAGGTACAGGATTAAATATGTATTGTTAAGATTTATCTCTGAACATGTCAAAAGATTAATTAATTATGTAACCTTAGAAAATTACTTGCAGCAAAGCATTACATAAATATTTGACAAGCATGAGTAAGGAGTGCCAGCAAATCATTACTACTGGAATTGGTCCTACTCAGGAGAAACCTACAAGTGTAAAACAGTAGTCTAAAAGTCTGTTGAGAAGATTCCCAAGGAAGCTTATTATATGAAATACACAGCCCAGGTTTATTTCACTTTCTGATCACACAAGGGTAATACAAGGAACATACACATCTCTTCCACTTACACTACATAGCTGAGAGAAGATTTTACTCACCGGCATTGTATGAGGCTGCTCACCGTCTTTGTCTGTCAAGTGCAGAAAGTTCTTCTTCCCTGGCTCAAAACCAGCATCAAGAATAGTTTTGTCACTGTTCTGATCTATTGGAGTCTGCTAAAAAATAGCAAAGCAAAAAAACAACATTTTTTTTAAACAGATCTATACGCAATTAACAGATTCTGTCCAAGTGCATTGCTTGAAGGAGTTTCTGACACAATATGATTACATGAAAATAAATGATCATCCACTGAACAAAATATACTCATTATTAATAGTGAAATAACGTGGGAACAGTCTAAGGAACAGTACAGTTTAATGCTTAGAAGTCAGTTAAACTATTCAGGAGTCAAGACACAGGTCTACAAGTTTCTTGAGAACATCACAATAGCCAGTGTCCTCTACAGCTTGCAGACACTTTTTTCTTTAAAAGAAAAAAACTACTTTCAGCAGGAATAAACATGACCTGAAATAAACTAACATCTATTTCTTAACATATCTTAGAAGTTTCTTGGATGCATCTACAGAAATCATATTAACTAAAACCAACACTGATTAACAATAAAGCACAGGAGTGATATCAGTATTTTTTTTAGATAATATATTCAAATAGGAATAAGAAATATGGGGAGTCACTATATAACCTGCTGCTGTTGAGAAGAAAACATTTGTCTAACAAGACCACAGAAAACAGAGGCTAATTATCATGGGTATTATTATTAAAAATGCATACTGATAATGAAAACTAGCATTACATCTGAATGACCATGTTAGGTTTTGTTTAATGATTAAACACGTGTATCATTAAAGAGCACCCTTTGAGACTAAGATTCAGCCACATCTGAACAGTGGCGTCAGTCTGCTCTGGTGCACCTACCACAAAACTTTACAGGAATTGAATGAGCCCTAAGCAATACAGACAGAAGTTTTCTATACTGTGAAGATTTAAGTGTACTTTAAGTACACTTGAAGTGTAGATTTGCTACCAAGAGGAAATAAAAAGCACTTCTGCCATACCGTATCCGTTACACTGTCTCCATTGCCCCATGTCAAATCAAAAGATCCATTCACGTAGCCCACTTTGGAAGCCACATCTTCAAACAGCTTCTTCACTGATGTGGAAGCTGGCAGGTTCAGGGTAACACGCTCATTCACTGTCTTGGAATTTGTGGTATCTTGTATTATACACAGCACCCTGGGCTCCTCAGCAGCACTTTCTGCCTGAAATGACAGCAGGCAACAGTTCATGAGCAAAGTTAAGAACGTTTTGGAGTTTAACTGAAAAATCAAAACAGGGCTTCATCAATTAAATGCAGCATACTTTTACAACCTGAAGATCCTAAAACTGGACTTAAATTTTCATATGCCTACGGTCAAAAATGAAGAATCCTGTGTTTGAAAAACACACAAGAAGAAGCTCCATTCTTACAGAAAAAGAAGGAATTTGTTTGGGTGCAGAAAGGAAAACTGTTCAAGTTTCACACAGAATTCAGTCATCAAGCAGATACAAGACTGCTTCAAATCAGGAACAGACTTACAAATCATCACTTTCAGCTCATATTTTGCTTTGACACAACCATGAATCCTGCTGAGGCAGAATATACCTTTTTGACTTCTAGGAACGTAACCCAGAAAATGCGTAAGCTTCCAAAAAAACCTGGAAGCTGACCATTAAACAAAGTTTCATAATCAAGTCACGAACTTCCTACTAAATCCACTGCTGTCTGAGTCACAGAAAATATTCTTCTGCCTGAACAGAGTAAGAAAACTAGCATTGTCAAACGGCTACTGGACAAAGCAAACAGTTTAAACAGAAACCTCAATATATCTGAAATCAGAAAAGTAAGTATCTTGAATAAAAGTGGCAATGGAACAATGATAACATTTTACAGACACAAGTAAAGCAAGAAAAACAGCATTTTCCCAACACTGAAAACCCAGGAAGTTAAAGATCTAAGCATGATCAATTAATTATCTCAATTATTCAAAATTGTAGAACAAGGAATAGCTAATACTTAAATACATATCACACAAGAAAGGACCAGGTCAGTAAAAGGGGTAATTAGTCCTTTTCAAGTTATAACATGCAGGAAGAACCAGTAATGCATGTCAGAGGGCCCAAATCTGAGTCCATGGTTAAGCCACATCATCTAAAAAGGTAAAAAGACACATGCAGTGCTATCACAATCTTCAGTGGGTAAGAACAGCAAGTGGTAACTGTGTGCATGCTAAAACTGTCAGCCACATCACAAGCATCTTCTAGAAAATGAAGAACCACAAAGAAGATCTGAACAACTTCAGCATCCCTTGTATTTCTACACAACCAGCCTCACAACACAGATGACCACCACCAAAGTGGTATAGTCCCTTATGAGAGCTGCTACATCACCAAACCTTCTGAAAAGGCACAGGGACATTTCAGCTGATGCTGCATGCCTTCATTTTACAAAACTTCAAGATGTGCCGGCAGAGCTCATGCCACTCTAACATGAAATGTTAGCTGACTGCAGCATCTATTCCTATCAGTGTCAGAAAAAAGTGGTTAGAGAACAGCAAACAAAACCACCCTCAGCCCTAGTCTGTATGACGTTAGTTTGCTTTTGACTGTGATTGGGCTTTAGAGTGCAGTTTCTCTAAGTTTATCAAATGTAACATCCGGTCTGGAAACCTTCATTTAACTGCACGCTCAAAAAGATTCAAGGCACCACTTCCAGCAAATCTGCAACATTTCATCTTCATACATTTCATCTTTAACTGGAGAATTTTACATTTATGAACTACTTTCCAAGAAGACAGACAAAACATTTCTGAAACATTAACCACACATTTAGATGAAAACAATTTGGAAGTCAAAGTAATTTTGACATATTATATCCTCACTTTCATCTGCAGCACCCACAGAGAGGCACAGGGCTGTACTTGAGTAAAATTACATTTCACCAGTGACTACTTCTCCTGGGCTCTTTCATTTCCCAACAAAGCATCATCTTTTTTTTTCCCCAATTAAACAAGCAGCACACAATTTGTCTCTTTCACTGTGTGGTTAGAAAAGGGAAGATTAAGCTTGCTCAGTGGTCTTCTTTCCTGATTTTTTTTGGAGAAGATGAGAAATAGCTAAAACAAAGCAAACTGGAAAGATGAACCTATACTTAATACTCAGATCCCTCAGAAATGGTAAAGGCTCGTTCTGGATGGAAGCCTACCCTCCTCTATGGAGCAGTGCAGAGAGGTTAAGAGCATTTGCTGCTATTCATACAGGTTCATCCAGGAAAACCTAAGTTAATTTGGATTTAATTATTCCCACACTAATTTTGTACTGATCCTACAACTTGAAGGGCTGCTATATATGAACTTTATCAGGAACAGAAGTTCTCCACTGGAGACTCAATTCCTTTGTTGTCCCACTGCCTTTACATAACCACTACTTTAACTCCCCTCCTCTCTGCAGAAGTTACCTATAAATTCAACTCCTCCCACTCACACTTTCTTTGCTACCTTTGATAATGAATCAGTTGTGACTTATATTTGAGTTGCTACTGAAAATAATTAGACACACAGAATCTGACAAATGGAAATAACATTAAGGGAACAAATTACAGAAGATTACAGAAGATTTGCTGGTTGGGTTGCTGGATGTTCCATGTCACACAAATCCTCTCTTCCTTGTTCTCAGATGTAATTCTGACAGACTGAACTGGTTTAACTCAGCGTTAGTATAGCAAAGGGTATTAAGTCATCATTCATTCGTGCTGCTACTGCTTCAAGTTGTTCATAGTAAATAGATAAAGCAAAAATACCCTCAGTCCAACTCTATTTGCGGCAAGCACTCACATGTGCCATGTGAAGTATGAGGCAACACTGCACCACCTTGTCTGTGCCTACTTTACTGCAAAAATAGTGTGAAAAGCAATAGTGGCCGGTGATAGATCCCTAAACTATTTTGACTGGGCTGTTGTTAAACTGAGTCCACAACATAAACACCAAACTTAATTTTAGTAATTACATAATCTATTATGACAGCTACAGCTTTTTCTTTCATGTGAAGCTAGAGAGAGCCAAAACCCCACATTCCAGTGTAAAAAGCATATAAACACTCAGTTGGAAGCTTCTGCTGTTAAGAGTGACTGTGTACGTCATCTTTATATTCAAGAACATGCACAAGGAACTTAATGCCAATAGTTCATGCTCATGTTAAAATAAACAAAAGCTACAGCATCATGCTTTTATTATGTTTCTTGGTTATCATTTTACAAAGTTGATTTCATCTGTCTACCTGTGAAAATTTCTTCTTCATTTCAGCAAAGATACTTTGTCTGCAACTCCAAAACATATCCTATAGTATATGAAAACAGAATTAACAAGTCATAATACTTTAAAGTCGTCAATTGACCTTTATTTTGCATAGTTTTATAGTATAAGTAAAATATTATTACCGAGTTTAAAAGCACTATTCACAGAATACCTTTAGAATGAATAGCCTATTTTAATATTTAAATTATCACAGAAACAATGTTACAGAAAATATCAGTTAAATCGTAACACACAACAGACTACATTTCATAAACAAGTGAATCGATAAGAAAATGTAAGCAATAATTCAAGATACAAATTTGTATTAACAAATTCCTTAATTATCTTTAAAAAGCCCTTCAGACATTGGTAAACATTTTGCCTCAAATGGTTTAAGCACAGGATTAGCATATAACCCTGTAATTCATTTATTATTGCATGTATAAGTTATGAAGCTATCAAGTTTCATATGAAACTGCTCTTTCATGCCTGAATTATTTCCTGTAGGGAAGTTTTTATTAATATGAGCCCATTGTGAAAAATACAGCTGAAGGTAGAAAAGAGATGAAGTTACTGACTTCATTCCTATCCCTCTTACAGTAACTTGCCTTAGTATCTCTGTTGTACCATCAAAAATGCAAAACCAAACATTAACTGTACAAAACTGTTTTCTGACTGCAAGCATCAAATTAACTAGTTTCTGAATATGATGAGCTGCACTTTGTATTTTTCCAGAAAGGAAGTGAGAATGAAGATGCTAACATCACTGTTCTTTCTCTGAATTTCTTCAACTGCACCCTCAGTAAAGATTATCAAAATAAAAACCTCCAACATGATTTTTACTGACATGCCCTATTTGCCCCACCAAATGACCTACAAAATCAGCCCAAATTAGACTACTGCATTTAACTTCTAAGCAGGATGACACATGAAGCAAGATTTTGTGCTTTGCGTACAGAGCTGAAGATCGAGTTTTGAAGTCTTAATATTGCAAGATTAGTAATTGTTTTCTTTACACACCAGTTCGTAATTGCAGATTTGACAGAGGTTTTCAGAGTTAAAAAAAGCAAACAAAAGACCCAAATCAGAAAACCAACACCACACAATTTAAATATTTTGCTGTTTTCTAGTTTTACCTGCTCTCAATTCAAAGTTACATACATTTTGCTAAAATGACTCAAAGTTCAATAGAGTCTCAAAACCACTGTTTTGAAACTGCTGGTATATAATATTATGACCATTATCAAGTACAATGCCCTGTGTGGTAACACTTAATTACATCTTACAGTTTTCTTCCTAATCAGACTCCAAAGAGCCTTTGCTTTAGCCTGACTTCCTTCTCTCCAGAGACAGGCAAGCCAAGCCTGCTATACACAGGGGCACATGTAAATTGTGGTGTGCTATTTGACTTCGTCTATGCAGTGGAGAGTGGAAGGGGCACCTGGACAGAAATACCTACAGGTTGCTTCTTTTATTAAAATGCTTCTAATACTGGGTTCTCAACTCCTGTTTTATGAGTTAAGGACTGCTGGAAGATTATCAAGAGCTATTTCACTAAGCAAATTCCACAGAAGACACCAAACAAATCAAATTTATAAATTAGACTGCTTATGTGATGCTCAGAAATTTTAGAAGTAACTGAGAGCCTTCAGATGCTCTGACAAGATAAATCACAAAATCACTTAGGCTGGCAAAGACCTCCAAGCTCACTGAGTACAACCTTGGACCGATCACCACGTTGTTAACCAGACCATTGCAGTAAGTGCCATGTCCAGTCATTTCTTGAACACCTCCAGGGATGGTGACTCCACCACCTCCCTGGGCAGCCTGTTCCAATGCCGGACAATCCTTGCTGTGAAGAAATTCTGCCTGAAGCCCAGCCTGACCTGCCCCTGGCACAGCTTGAGACTGTGTCCTCTCATCCTGTCACTGGTTGCCTGGGAGAAGAGGCTGAATCCCACCTTGCCACAAACTCCTTTCAGGGAGTTGTGGAGAATGACGGAGTCACCCCTGAGGCTACTTTTCTCCAGGTTAAACATCCCCAGCTCCCTCAGCTGTTCCTCATAGGACTTACGCTCTAGACCCTCCACCAGCTCTGGTGCCCTTCTCTGCACTCAATCCAGCACTTCAATGTCTTTCCTGAATTTAAAGGCCCAGACCTGGACACAAGACTCGAGGTAAGGCCTCAGCAGTGCTGAGTACAGAGGTACAATCGCTGCCCTGGTCCTGCAGGAGATACTATTTCTGATACAAGCCAGGATGTCATTGGCCTTCTTGGCCACCTTCAGCTGCTGTCAACCAGCACCCTCCATTTCTTTTCCACTGGGTCACTTTCCAGCCATTCTTCCCCCAGCCTGTAGTGCTGCAGGGGGTGGTTGTGACCCAAGTGCAAAACCAGGCACTTGGCCTTGTTGAAATCACACAGATGCATCAATCTTTCAAATGCAGCATTCCCTACTTTCAAATTAAAGCATTCACTCTAACACTTTGTGAATAAACTTTATAATAACCACTTGTTCAATTCTATGTGTTAAAAAAAAAAAAAAGCTCCTCTCACCATGGAAATTTATGCTTTAAAGTACAAATAAGAGAATAAAGGTCATTCTCTAAAGTTACTTAATTTTACCCTGATAAAAATTACCCTGGAATTCACCAAACCAATTATTTATTACACCTCACAAAATCAATATGCATATTAACTACATAGTTCAAGGGTTTCAAATTAACATACAGATGGTATTCACAAGCACATACAAAAACACCCTACTGACTTTTTCTCAGAAGAAAGAAGAGCAACTCCTCAGGCAGTGAGCACATCCATTCAGTATTTGAGAAGTCCCCAAAGCCTGATGCTGCTACTTTGCCATACAGTGACATAGTATAAGCCAGTGGCTTAGTGAAACAAGCTGCAGACCCTGAGCTGTGTAAGTATCTAAAAGGCAAATGTGGACTCCTACTTAGGGCTACAATTTAGGAAACTGTCCTATGATTGTTTTAGCACAGAAATCTTCTCAAACTAGTACTTCGAAATATTTGAAATTTTAATTTCAAATGCCAACCTTTTGCAAAATCCTGAAACTGACACTGTCATCCCAAGTCACTCCATCTTGCTGAGGGTGGAAAGCCAGTGGGATTGTGTGCATTCTCAGCAAGTTTGCAAGACGACTGTAAGCTGTGTGGTGTGATTGACACGCTGGAGGGAAGAGATGCCATCTAGAGGGAACCTGACATACTGGAGAGGTGGGCCTGTGTGAACCTCATGAAATTCAACAAAGCAAAGTGCAAGGTCCTACACCTGGGTCAGGGCATTTCCAGACACACCTATAGGCTGGGTGGAGAGCAGACTGAGAGCAGCCCATGGAGAATGACTTGGGGGTGATGGCTGATGAAAAACTCACCATGGCCCAGTAAAATGCTCACAGCCAGAAATCCAAACATACGCTGGACTGCATCAAAAGCAGCAGGGTCAGTAGGTCGAAGGAGGTGATTCTGCCCCTTTACCCTGCTCTGGTGAGATCCCACCTTGAGTACTGCATCCAGCTCTGGGGTCCCCAGCACAGAAAGGACATCAACCTGTTGGAACAAGTCTAGAGGAGGACCAGGAAGCTGATAAGGTGACTAGAGTATCTCCCCTATGAAGACAGGCTGAGAGAGCTGGAGCTGTTCAGCCTGGAGAAGAGAATGTTGTGTGGGAATCTCATAGCAACCTTCCAGTATCTGAAGAGGACCTAAAAGAAAACTAAAAAGGTACTCCTCATCAGGAACTGTAGTGAGAGGACAAGGAATAAAGGGTTCAAACCAAAAGAGGGAAAAATCTGTATAGATATATGACAGAAATTCGTTACTGTGAGGGTAGTGAGGCAGTGGAACAGGTTGTCCAGTGTTCAAGACTAGCCTGGATGGGGCATTGAGCAACCTGGTTCAGCAGGAGGTGTCCCTGCCCATGGAAGGACAGCTGGAACTGCTTGATCTTTAAGGTTTCTTCCAACCCAAATCATTCCATGATTCTACGGCCTTTTACATTTTCCCACTTCTAGAAAGGAGATGACGCTTGCAAACCCACATGTAGAAGATTTCTGACTATTAGACCAGACTTACAAAAGACTTCATAACACAAACATGCAACCAACACACTGGTCTGACTTGGGTGGATATTCTAGAGTGTTGCGCTACACAAGCATTTCCCCCATGTACCTTTCGTATTTCATCTTTGCCACACGAAATATTTGCACCTGCAAGCTGCAAAGCACAAAGCATTTTGTTGCACTGAAGCAATTCAAGCTGTAATTCTGTATATACTAACAAAGGCAGAATTGTTATTAGTGCCATCTGCAAGACAGACACTTGCTTTGACCATATAGGTTCTGTATTTGTTGAAAACAGAGAAACAAAAAGAGTGTTACTAGACCTGTCACAACAATATTCAAATGCAGAACTGCAGTGGTTTTAACACTGCATTTAGATGTGGCTTTCTATTTTTCAGCTTTGAATAATTGAGTTAATTAAAATTCTATTGCAGCATTTCACTATCCTTATGAGGACAAACCATACATTTTATTTTTCAAATGACAGAAGATTCTCACGAGATTTTTAACTCTGCTTCAGTTCTTTTATAAAATTATTTTCAGACACTGAAAGTGAAACCTAAAGCTAAGCTCAAAATTCAAGCAGATTCTACCCAATATTTCTAAATTCCCATACTTTCAAGAGATAGAAATAGAGAGTAAGTAAAATCACAAGTTCAGATCAACAGGTTAAAGAACAGATGTGTGAAGTTTGACTATCAACTAAAGTTAATGGCCTATTGAGACTTGCAAGGATCACCAGTAGAGAAGATCCTGTATGTCCACACCCTGTAGGTAGTTCTCATAATCCACTGCAATACAGAGGAAAGAAAAAGATGATCAGCAGCCAGCAGCAAAGGCAGACATCATGCTTACATTCACAAAATTACTTGCATGATTAAGCCTAAAACAACAATTTTCATGTAGCTTCAGCAGCTTAAGACACATGAAGTGCACACAAGTGACTGCTGCCTGTCATGTGACTGCTGGGCAAACTTTGGGGCATACACACCACGTCTGTGTAACTGACTGGGTGCGCATTTCCAGCAGTTACAGGGATAAGTGAAATCTGGTAGCTTCAACCACAAAAAGGGAGTCTATATTTGTACCTTTTACTTGTATCATTAGATGCTAACTAGAGTTCATTCAACTGAACAGAACCTTTCTTCAGCTCTTTCTCAGCAATGACAAACTTCTACCAAATCAGCTCCTTTAGAACCTGCAACTATTATTCAGGAATTCCTTCACCTATTCCAAAAGGAACAAGCCATTCAACACCACACTGCATACATGCCAACAGCACTGGATTCTGCACAAAACCAGAAGACCAAAAACCTTTCAAATATACACCAAGTAAGGGAAAAATAATCAGAGAGCACAAAGGTACCATTTCCACCCCAAAAACTGCTCTTTTTATCCTGGTGCATTTTGAACCCTCAACTCCAGAGTTGTTACAACCCACATCTCCCTTCTACCCTTAACAGATCTAGTCACACTTCCCCACACTTTTTCCAAGCCCAACAAATCTGGTTTTGGAGGCCGGCTTCCCTGATACAGCCAAGTGAGAAGGTCACTCCCCTGGAAAGCAAACATAGGATGATAAAGGTCCTCAGAATGAGGGAACCATTGAGCAGGTGGTCCCAGACTCATATTTGGCTTTGTTTTAGAGGAAAGAAGCAACTTCTTTTTCAAAGACAACTTACCTAATTCTGTCAGAGCACTGTGAGTTTTCACTCAACACAGGTGCCCTCACTGCAGTCTTGTGAGTTCATAAGGTGTTTTATAGTACACTTCTGCAAAGCTTTTGAACACTGATTCCAGGAGGTCTTAGAGTAATTTTGAACTGTTAACTTGACATATCTCATGTTGGAATGTTTCCTGATGCAAAAAAAAATTCTGAAGCTTTAGGCACAACCATTTCATTTTGAATTTGACTTTGTGGTATCAGGTTTGTGAGTACCTGGATAACACACTTTATCCTTGGCTTCCAATTCTTCATTATACCTGGAGAAACTTCAGGCAAAATCCAACAAGTTTTGAGCTAGTAAAACTAAACAGAGGATTTTTGTCTCATGACAAGAGCTTAAAATACCATCAGAATGCAAGAATATATCCATATATATACACACACACACAGAGGTAATTATTGAACCTTTGCCCCCTCACTGTTTCTCTCCCCCCACACCAGCCCAGGATGTGATATTAAGGGTTCACAAGGTTTAAGAAAGCCCTTTCAGTCTATTCTCTTGACTCAGAAAAAGACCAGAAAATAGAAAGGAAAACTACCAAATGACTGTGTAGCAGACCAGGCTGTAATAGAGATAATTACCTTCACAGAAGCCTCTAAGATCTGTGATTGAAAGTGTGCTGATAACACAATACAGTTTTGGCTCCCGCTGAACAGTGTGTGCACAGCAGCATGGCCTTCTCACATTCTTAATCTGCCCCCTCAGGAATAGACTGGGGGCTGTGGCAGAGGCTGGAGGGGCCACCACCAGGTCAGTGACCCAAACTAAGTGAAGAGATATTCTATGCCATGTAACACCATGCACAGCAACCTAAAGAAAAGAGGAGGTTTAGTTAGACTCCATCTTTGCACAGAAATTGGCTGGGCATTGATCTACCCTAGAACATAGTAAGTGATAGCCTTTGATCCCTGTTTTCAGGGCTTCTTTTTGTTTGTTTGGGGCTTTTGTTTTCTCTGTTCTTACACTTCACCTTCACTTATTAAACAATTTTATGCTGATCCCCACATTTTCTGGTTTTAGTCTTTCTTTCTCCAGCTGAGGGTGGGAAGGGAATGAGCAGTTGCATGCTACTCAGCTGCCTGCCAAGATTTAACACACAACAGGGTCATTTTAATACAGTCTTGAAAGTGGTATCATCATTGGTTTGACCTGTCATGACTGAAATGGGTCTTGATTTTTTGTTCGTGTCTTTATCCTCATTGCTTCTCCACTTTTAATACCCATTCACCTCTAAGGGATCAAAAAGACTTCAAACAACTTCCCCATCCCCACAACTACAGTTAGAGAGTCTTAAAATACACTGAAAGGAAAAGAGAATCAACCAAAACCAAAAAAATATTTTTGAAAGTTGTAAAGAGTAAAAATCTGAGAGACAAAAAAACCCACACACAGGCTAGCCCAATGATGTCCCCCATTACAAAGCCTGATCTCTGACTTCAACCTTGTGAACTCTTATCTACTTCAGTTCACACAAATTGTTTCACTGAAGACATTTGCAGCATTATGACTGTGGTTATACCATTTCCCCTCTACTTAAATCTATGGCATTCAGCTATGTTTTCCTCTCATAGTACTTGATATACTTCAAAGGAACAAAACTGATGCCTGAATGAGATATCTCATTAAGACCACTGCAATTAAAAAAATTAATACCCTTATACAATAACATGGGCATATTCCACCTATTTTGCAAACTCAACATGTAAGACTTGGATGAATTTACAGTGCACTACTAACTTTTCACACAAACATAGCAGCCTAAAACCTCTGAACACAGCAAAGCTTTAGTTATACAAGCGGCTAAAGCTGGAACAGCTGAAACTGCTGCCAAAAGAAGCAGTCTTGCTCCCACCTGCTTATTTCCACCCCAGCACTCTTCCCTTTCTTGTGCTGGTACAAATGGTCATGCAGGTACATGTTGAGTAGGCTCAGATAGCTAATCCTTCTTACAATTAATAACTTCTGGTTGCTTTTTCAGTGGGTTAGTTTTAACCAGAGTCAGCCCTCAAACTTCTCAACAGAATCCTTAACTCTCCTGGAGAAGAACTGAGTGATATAACAGTAGCAACAGACCAGTATTTTAAATGCATGTATTCTACTCTACATAGTACTGCTTAAATTACTAAATACCAACATCACTTGGACGTCACTGCAACTTTCTTAGAATACCAGAGACTGAAATGAGACCCTCCACCCTTAAGTATAAGTCTCTGTAAATGGCAGTGCTGCTCACAGAACAAGAGGAGTAACCCCCCCACCTCTATTCTGAATGGCCTAAATGAGCAAAAAGTGTCACTACTGCATCAATCCCATTGCTTCTGCCCTCGTGCCATGCCTGCCCTGTTTTCCAGACTGCCGTAGATACACAACAACTACTGCAGAACCCAGAAGGTGGCTGGGCCATACTGAGACCAGCAGTGCTAGCCTAGCGAACCCTACAAATGCTATCCTGCGGGGGATGACGCGATGCAGAGGTACAAAAGTTCCGTAGCAGGATCTCTGTGAGCTTTTTGCCTTTGAAAAATGGGGTAAATGTTTTTACTCTCTTCTCTGCACCATGCAGATTATGGATTTGTTTACTGTTTTCAAAGACCACCTCCTCAGAAATGCTTCTTTAACAACAACATCATAATTAAAAAAATTAAAGGTGTTTGCCACCTCACCAAAGCAGAGTTGAATGTCAGCTGTCGCTCCTGTAAAATGCATACAAATTATTTTTGTAATACAAAGAAGTATTCACTTCAAACTCTAATACTTCCAACTTTTTTAATATGTCCAAAAATAGCCCTATGCCTCAGAAATAAAGAGTGTGTTATGAGGCTATCATTTACCTTTGAGAGTTTGCTCCTCCTGTTAGGTCATTTGTAAAAAAACTTACAAAAGAATAAAAACGACAATGACAAAAAGTTGAGTTGGGACCAGCAATAAATACATGTATGAAGGGTGTTCTAAATATTACAAAAAAGATACAGTGTGAGGGGGGCACACACCTGGGGAGAGCTAACTAGAGACCAAAACATCAGCTTATCAGTTTCACGGAAGCTATTTTTCGTATTTTAAAAGACTTTAAATATGTCTTACTAAGGACATCCCAAAGAACCAGGATTACACTTATCTCCTAATGGTCTTTTTAAATATGGTAAATTAAGATGATTCACAATGAATTGCTTCCTTCAAAATAATCAAAAGCAGCAACTGTCAATAACAAAGGAGTGCAAATACTTCCTGGTCATGCCTACAGATCACACAAGAACTCTAACAAAGTTTCCTGTTAATAAATTAATGGGTAACAGAGAACAGTTTTAAAATCTAAAGAGTTTTCTCTTAACCACTGGACATTTTGAATATTTCACTCTCTTATTCTTAAAGGTTATAATTTTAACTGATTGTATTTTCTTTCATCCTATGACCCTGAGTTGTTTAACTCGCATGGGGTTTTGTAACCACACCAAAATAATGGTGAGAATTAAATGTAAATGGAATTCTCTGTATTTGCAAACTAACTGCCGGCCTCTAAATTCCTTACAATATAACCTTTACATTCAGATGTGAAACAGCCTCATCTTTATACAGCTTCCTTGGTTTGCATCTTCTACCTTCTTAATTACCATGCTCCCTGTTTTTCCTTCAAAAAAAAGAGGATACAAGAACACCATGAGACCCTTGTATACATGAACCTGTAAGTGCAACATTTGTTTCCTATGGAGAGTCACAGAGGCAGTGGCTGGACTTGCCCTCCAGTTCTTTCAGCACGGAATTACCATGAACTTTACAGAAACATTTTCCTATGCTGCTAATAGTCTAAACGACTTTCTGCTGGATTGAATTACAAAGGCATCATTAGCATAAAAACAAATTAAGAGTCCAAGCAAAACTAGTAGTAAGAAGAGTTTTCTCTTTTTGAACCATTTTGAAATGAAGGTTTACTTCCCTCCAAAATCACCAACAAACATCTATGCTAAAAATTTAAATCCCGTACAGTTTAGAGAATAAAACATGACTACAGGCATAGTTTTTAACTCTTTAATAACTTTCTAATTTTAAACTGTCCAGCTGCTGCTGGCGAAGAAAAAGTAGAAGCTGAATAGGGAGGTGTGTTAGCAGGGATTCTTTGTGTAGCTCTCCAGCCATGATGTGCAGAATGAAGGGGAACAGTTCAGAACATAAACACCAGGAAGCCTGGGCATAAACTCTACCTGCTACCATTGCCACAAACGGGAATGCCAAGAAAAACATGGAACTCTGGAGCACAAAGTCTCCACAGAAGGAATAGATACGACAGTGTATACGTGAAAAAGTTCTTAGATGATTTTTCCATTTATTAACTGATAGAAATACTTTATTTACACAAAAACATGTAACCTACAGAAAGCTTCCTTTATCTGTTACTGGTAACAATGAAGAAAAAGTAAGAACAATCTCAGCAGAATACCTACACAAATCGCTGAGCATACCTTCCTTCCATTCCTTGAGCTCGTGCGGTTCTCTGCCAAACTTCTTCAGCAAATGGTATGTACATGTGCAGACACTATTTACTGTGGAAAGTTTCTCAGTGTATCAAGTATATTTCTCACATAGCTTCAAAACTGGACCATTCGCCAATCCTATGGAATTCACGCAAACTTTCTCATGTTACTGAGCCAGCTTTCATCACACAGGATTACTGAGAAGCTACACCTGAACTGCAGCACAGTAATCAGTTCTAAGCTACCCACAAAAACGCCAAGATAAAATAATCTGTTGTCATTTTTCAGAAGTACCTCAAGTATCCTTGTGATCACAGTCTCAAAAATTACATCGAATCAAATGATCTTTACCAATTTTACCCCTTAGTATTTTTAGAACATGCCCAACATCCTTTTTAGAAATTATTTCATCTGCCAAAGCTGTGCAAGAGCATTTGCTCTGTGCAAGCTGATGACATGCCAAACATGCAAGAAATCAAAGGAAATACTACACATTTTGCAGTGCCTGAAACTGTGGTCATGTTGGTTGTTGTTATTCACAAGCTTACAAAAAAAACCCCCACGAACTAAAAATTACTACTATTTACAGTAATCAGTTAGTTACTTGTGGTATAATTTTGAGAATATTTTGTTCAAGACAAAAAAAATAATAAAACGCTAAATAGGCAGCTCATCTGAAGATATACTATATCAATTCTCAAAGGGTAAAAGCGTAGAATATAAGCTTAAGCATTTACAAAGGCATCAAGAACTTTTTCAAACTGAAAAAAGAGGCTGAATATGTACACGTAACTCAACTGCTCAATTATCTAAACACATAACTTTCACACCTGGTTTCTTACATAAAGCCCAACATATTTTCAAATACCACAGAAAGAGTGAAGCTGTAACTAGATATATGAACATTTTAAAGTAATTTAGCGTGTTACAGTACCAACAGTAATGTACAGGGGAAAACATTTAAAATAATGCCTCGCCTCACCCCCTCTAATTCTAACAAGACTAAAACCTGTAATTCAAATAACACAAATTACTGGTCTATTTCAGCAAATGTCTACAACTTTTAAATTTATATTAATATCAATACATTCTATCAGCAAAAATAAGTTGAACAATAATGACTTCCACTAGTATTTGTGTGTTGGTTCAACTAACATTTCAAAACTATGATGCAGGGCTGCATTGATTAAGTCCACAGGTTTTAAAAACAACAGAAAATAGAATTAATGGACTTTAGTTCATAATGTTAACAAACAAAGCACTATAAACTTTTTCACTGTATACTGAACTTCTGAGCTCCAGAATGTAGAATGTAACACTGACAAGTCTCTAAACTATTCTCTGCCTCCCAATAACTACTTCACAGCTTAGGAACAGGTTTATTATGAGTTTGAGCAACAGTGTGGAGCTAGCTGCACAGCAAAAACCAATTAAGGATTATATTCATACTACTGCACGCACTTGATTTAGAAACTTTAATCACCAGTGACGCAAAAACACTAGAGAAAACAGCATTTATTGTTTGCGGTGATGTTCAAAATGTATTACTGCAGGAAAAAGAGCAATATGTTATTTAGTTGTCAGCTTGTTCTACTGAGTAGTAGTAACGTCAGCCAGCAGCATTTACAGACTGAGGCTATGGTACCAAGGCTATTGGTACTCCTCAGGCAAAAACTTGTCATCAGATGATCTCGAGGTGCTGTTCATGAATTATCCCAATCACTCTTCCGCACTGCAGATTAAATATCCAGATTCAATACAGCAAGGCAAAGTAAACTGCAACCAGGAAGCCCAGTGGCTGAACAAAGCAGGGAAAGCTCTTGCATTCTACTCTGAAGCCTTATTCACCCAACTAAATTACTACCTGAATATCATTCAGAAAGTGTGTGTTTGCAAGGAACAAATTACTTGGTACAATCCTGTGTGGATATTGTTTGTTTCCTAAATGTGATTTCCAAAATACCTGCTCAGTTAATGAAGCAGTCAGTTTCTCCATGTATCACTAACACACCTTTATGTTTTATAATAGAGCACATGAGAAGGAAAGCAGGAAAAATTGATAAATTATGCAAGCTGTAACCACTTATTAGAATCTTTTAACACATGGGAATGAAAAAGCAAGGATGTCATCAGCATTGAAAAGAACAGCATCACTTTACTGAACAGAATTGCAAAATATCTTAATCAGATTCCTGCTCTTCTAATGAAGAAGTCAGAACGACATCCATCAAGAAACATATCTGATTTGTTCAATGCAGAAGATTAAAATGGATTCATTAGTGTAGGGATGAAAAGACTCAACATTAGCTGAGAGAGAATTCACACTACCTTGCTTGAGTTAATGGCAGCAAGTACAAAGCATATATATATAGATGTATTCTGACAGGTGTACTTTGGATAGTTCATGCTGGAACATGTTGAGAAAGTATATGCACAACATTTACTGAATCAGTGGCACAGACATTTCAAAAACCTCATAGCAGAACATATTTCTTGCACTCTGACCAATATTCACTAAGTTCTGATGCATCTTGATTTCAAGATAAGTCTTATTAAAGTTCACTTACATTACCAGTAAACACACATAGGCATCTTCATCACCAGCCGCACTGATGAGAATATTTTATTGTTTTCTATTTGAAATAGATTTTCCCCAAGTAAGTTTCAAGTTAACTTTTCCTATAAGAAACACTGAAAGCCATAGACGTGTTTTCCCTTCTGACAGTACCATTTCCTTCTTATTTCCACTATTATCTTTTCTGTACTATTTCCCCTCCCTTCCAAGGGTTACTGCATTTTACTAGACTAATGGGG
This sequence comes from Scytalopus superciliaris, assembly GCA_013400415.1. Taxonomy (NCBI): domain Eukaryota; kingdom Metazoa; phylum Chordata; class Aves; order Passeriformes; family Rhinocryptidae; genus Scytalopus; species Scytalopus superciliaris. The sequence goes on along the minus strand of VXBX01004892.1, from coordinate 77,703 downwards.
TAAAAAAATGACACCTATTAATAAAGCAATTTTTACTGAATATGCTCAGATTTTACTACCAGGGTGCAGCAATGTCCTGTATGTTACTCAATGTGTTCTGTTTATTATATATAAAAGAAAACTAAACTGAAAGATTTATTTTTCAGATGAAGAGAGCAAAGGAATTGAGGATCAGAAGGAAGAGGAACATGGACCAGTTCACACTGAACCCCAGATCTAATGAACAGGGATTCTCACTGCCCCCTCCATAATGAACTACCGGTCACACAATTACAGGTATAATTGGGAAAGCATTAGATAGCAGTAGGGATACAAGAAAAAACTACCAAATGCCTGCACAGCCTGGGAAAAAATCTTAATAGGAAAAGAAATCCCAGCACTGGGTAATTAGAAACTGCTTTAATACATCTGTTCTAAAGGTAAAACAACTTTATGCTGAAGTTTTGAGCAAGAGAAAATAACAAGGCCCTGATTACCTGGACTTCAGAAAAGCAGCTGAGGCTATGCAATGTCAAAAAGAAGTTTTCAAAAGAGACAAATAAAAGATATTCTAAGTGCAGCAGCGAAACTACTCACACTTTGTATCCATGAAAATGTGCTACTACTCCTTACAAAAGCTAATGAAAAAATTCATACAATATAGTTTAAAATCAGCAAGCTGAGCTCCTGCTAGCAAATGCAAAAATAGATACAAACACAAACTGAAGACTTATAATCAACCTTATATTTATCTTTCCATTCCAACACACAGAGGCTGGTAATGTTATAGACACCTACTACTACTTATCTACCAAGGCATCACATAACTTGTAGAACCAAAATCCTTTTCCCATCCACTCCTTTAGATAATTAGTCATTCCCCAAATCGGGCTAAAGCAAACAAAGTTACATTTCTTCTTGCTCTTTTACACTGGAATGCAAAAGAAAATATGGTTGTGTACTCATCTTTAGCAGACACTGGTTCACAGCCCAGCTTAATCTTGGAAACAGCACAAGGCAGTGATACAAGTGATACCTCTCAGGCCCCTGGGAAGGGATAAAAATCACAAACTATAATCCTTTATCATCCCTAAAGGGCAGGACTGAAACTCCAAACAACCTGCTTTGCCTCCAGCTGCTGTTAATGGCACAATAGGAATATTTAGAAGAAGGCTGTTAAGAACTCTGAGACCTGGAGAATTCTGTTTACCCATAACTCACAGTGTTCTCTGCAATGAGACCATTAATGAATCTCAGAAGGACTTAAAGGGAATACTGTGGCACAACATTTGTTAAAACTCCATATCACTAAAATAAAAGTGAGGCTATATTGAAAAATATTGGAAAAGCTGAAGGTAATCTTCTATTACATCATGTATATATATGTATAATACACATACATATAAAAATACGTACTTTACATATATAAAGCCCCAGATAGGCTTAACAAACAGTTAATCTGTTTCCTAAATTTCATTTTATTAACATTCTCTTCAGTTTCATTTACTTTAAAAATTCATAGGAACACAATAAAGAACGTGAGAAAACTTGCTGAGAAAAGCAAATTGCTCTAGTATTACCAACATACAAAGTTTATAGATTTCACACTGTTTGTTTAAGATATCCATATCTACAATCACATATATTCATCTTCCTTTACCCATACTTCCCTCACTAGAGATAAAAGTGCATTCAAAATCCTAGTGCAATGAGTCAGTTAAAAATACACATCTGATTCATACATATATTCTGAATACAACTCTAAAGCCAAGGGGGATACTATTAATACACAGAACTAACGAAAGAGCCTCAACTAGCTGCTTTTATTAATCACCTTGTCTGTTCCAGTTAAACACAGCTACTGTCACAATGTTTGTCCTGTCATTCTCCTTTATATTGGTTTTTAAAATGAAATATTTAAATATACAAGCTACTATATCTTCTGTACAAGGCATTATACTTTTGAGAATTTTGTTTAAAAGCTAGTATTTAAGCACACTAATCACTACACTCCATCCCTCATGTCAAGTTTTTGAAGATTTTACTTTCCAATTGAAAAACTAAATGCAGTCTTTTAAACCTTGGTATTTAGAGAAAGGAAACGAGAGAAAGTTATGTTTGTCCTACATACATACCTGTACAATTGCACGGACAAAAAATTGTTTCTAAAGTTCAGTGCTGTTAATCGTTTCACCGACCTGCTCAAGGATACCATTTAAGGACCAGCACCTCATTTTGCTAACCTTTACAAAATTCAAGTCCTTGCCCGACAAGGCTTCCCGCAAGAACACACGACGGAACTGGTAAATGCGACGCTGACGTTTGACCAAAAAAAAAACAACAGAAAGGGTTTGAGTAATTTATCAGAACGGTCAGAATAGTTGGCTGAACGCGTAAAGGTACCTGCTCAGGAAACAAAGTTTCTGCTGATACTACTCGGCGAGCAGCTGTTTCCAAACATTTCATGCCATCACTCGCGCTCCTTCCCCTGCACAGTATCGCTCTACTTGACACGTGTCATTCGCCTATCGCTGCGGGACAGAGGCTTCGCCTTCCTCTTTCACTCAGGCTCTTATCTTTACCCCAAGGCCAAAAACAAGCCTCCCCCCTTCCCCCTGCAACAGATGGGAG